>JAQZBX010035499.1:0-24564 GCA_029593785.1 Cabassous unicinctus
GCGGGGCCTGACGGCTTGCCTGCGCACCTTCTATTTTTCTTTATTTTAACAGGAGGTCCTGGGGATCGAACCCAGGTCCCTCCATATGGGAAACGGACACCCAACCATTTGAGCCACATCCGCCCCCCGTACCTCCTTAAAAAAAAAGTATTCGATAACTTCCAGGCTCACTCAAACCCCATTCAGCGTCTTCACTGGGAATCACATGCTGTGTATCCTTCACTAGCTTTCTCCGCATCATAGAATCCCATGCAAATATGCACATACACATAGGTTTGTTTTGCAAAAACAGGATCACAGAATGTGTATTTCTCTGCTTCTTTTCTCATTTAATAACACTTCAGCAGGAAAGCCTCTCCAGGTCAGTTCGTATGGACTAACTCCTTTTCAAGTCTGCCTAACAGTCCAGGTTGTGGATATTCCAGTGTGTTCAACCATTCCTAACTGCTGGAAAGTCGCTTTGATTCCAGGTTTTTGCCATTACGAACAGTGTTGCAGTAACTGACCTTGAACACATTATGTAATCACATGCATTGCTATGGGATTGCTGGGTTCAAAGGGGGTCTCTTTAACAGAATGCTTTCCAAAAAGGAAATTCACATGAGTAGATGTTAACACTTTGATTTTGTAGATATTTATATAAAAAACCTCATTATCACCATAATTTGCATTTCCTTGTTAGGGAGGTTGCATACCTTTTCAGGTTTCTTGGCTATTTGCTTTTCAGAGATTTATGACAATGTTGAATTTTACCTGAGGGCTGTGACCCTGGAAAACAGCAAGGGTTAAAAAATCTTTTGCGAATATTCTCGCTGTCCTGATTTTGTGATAATCAGAGTAGGCTAAACATTCGCTATATTAAAAACCATGCATGTGTCCCCAGACCTGGTTTTTCTCCCTAGGTCTGGTTTTGAGAATGCTGGTGATAAATTAAGCCTGATTTATTATATGACCATCCTGTATGGGAAAAGACTGTAACTTTGGGTATCTTTGGTCAACCTTATGAGATATAGCAAGGGGACGGATGTGGCTCAAATGGTTGGGCGTCCATCTCCCATACGGAGGGACCTGGGTTCGATCCCGGGGACTTCCCAAGTAAAAATTAAAAAAAGAAAAATATAGGTGTTGCAGGCCACCAGGCCCCATGTGCAAGATGATAACGTAACAGGAGAGTGACACAAGGGGGAGCCAAGACAAGAAGCGCTAAAAAACCAGGAACTAAGGTGGCGCAGGCGGTAGGACACCTTTCTCCCACATTGGAGGTTCCAAGGATCGAATCCCAGTGAAGACAGCAGGAGAAGGATGAGAAAGGAGGGCAGGAAACGGACAGAGAGTTGCCCAGCAAATGGACACAAAAACAGAAAAAATGGGAGGCGGGGTTAAAAATGGATAAAAGTAAATAAATAAATCCTTAAAAAAAAAGTATAGGGGAGTAAGATACAGACTATAGTGAGAAGTAAAACTTTGATGATACTCTTTCATAATTTGTTAACAAATGTTTCACAACAATGCAAAGTATTTGTGGTGGGGTGATGTGTGGGAGTCCTGTATGATATTACGCATGTTTGTTTTGTAAATTCACAATGTTTACTGAACACTTATTGTTTATGTATGTTCATGTATGAATGATATACTTCCATAAATTGTTTTTAAAAAAATAAAATAAAACTCCTACTAGTAAAAAAAAAAAATCTCCCACCCTTTGTGGTCCAGAAAGTGGCTCACTGCAAGGAAGCCTCCCTTCCCCTTGTGACTTAGATAAGACCCTCAGTTGCTCCCCATTGTTGACCTATGACAAGGCCAGAAACAGATCCTCCAAATTCCTATCTTTCACTTCTTAAATGATTAGGTGACAACTTATTCCCCATCGATCAATCGGAACAAAATGCTTGTTAACCAAACTTTGGTTACACTTCTCTCCTTCCTCCAGGTCCCTGTGCTTTAGCCCATCCTCAGCCAAAGCCAGCATAGTCCTTCAGAAAACAGGCTGGCCTCAGCAGAAACATTCTCTGATCACGCCACCCTTTTATCCCACTTCCCCACACCTGGTTCTACACTCCTCTCCATAAAAGAAAAGGCCTTTTGGCCTAACCCTTGGGACCTTGCTGATCTTACAGTCAGTGTTCTCCCTATTGCTATAGTTTCTTTCCTACCCTTGCAATAATTCTTTCAAATAAAGTTCTTACCAAATCCTGATGTGTTCATCTGACATCTGCCTATTCATATTCTTTGCTCATTTTCTATGTTTTTTGTCTTTTATCTAATTAATATCTCTCTCTGTTATAGATATTAGCTGTGTATCTGTGTGGCAAATATTTTTTTCTCATCTATCATTTTCTGTTGACTTTTACCATATAATTTTATTTTTTTGAGAATCAAGTCTTTTATTTTTTTCTTTTATCTTTTAAAATCGTTTCTTTATAGTTTCCAAATTTCCTGTCTTCACCAAGTCTCTCAACCCCTACATTACTTTTATAATCTAATTGTATCCTACACATTCGCGCATTGTTTATATTTAAGACTCTGTTCCACTGGTTAACTAAATCATCTTACTGTATTGAAATACCACCTTTGTGTTATTTCTACCTCTATCTGGGGAAATCTATTTCCGGACTCTACCACGTTCCACCAATCTTCTCTTCTACAGCAACATCGTAGTGTTTTCATAATGTGTTTATATACTATGTTTACTATCTGGAAAGGCAACCTCTTCCTTAATATTTTAATAAGCTTTTCCACTACTTTCGTAGTTATTCGTCTATATAATTTTAAGATGATGCTATCAAACTTCCCCCAACCCCGTTGGGATAATAGTGGAAAGGCATTATATTTGTAAATTAATTTTAGAATCGACAATTTTATAGTCTTCCAACTAAGATTATATGTTTTTCCATCGGCTCAGATATTGTTTTAAATCTTTCGATAAGACTCTATTTCAAAACGCTTTTTTTTCTACTTTTTTTCCCCCCCATCTCTTTTCACCAGCAGCGTCAACGGATCTGGTTTTCGGGCACGCGCCGGCCCCTCCCCCCCGCCCCACGGTTCCGGGTTACCATGGGAATCGAGGCTTGACGTCACCTAGGGTTTCCGTGCCAGGCCCCGGAGTTGACCGCAAAGACAGAGCGGCGGAGAGGTGGCTCGGCATCGACGCCTGCGCAGTTCCAGCCCCCGCCCTTTCCGCTCCCCGCCACCCCGCCCTCAGTCTCGTTCCGGCCCGGGCTCCACCGCCGCGACCTCTCCCGTTCATCCGGGCAAAATTGCTCCCTGGTGAAGGGGAGGGGAAAAGGAATCAAGAGAGCGACAGCCAATCCCACGGCAGTACGACGCAACCTAGTTTGATTGACTCATTCGCCCTCAGCCAATAAGGGAGCGCCTCCCGCCTACGTCATAGAGTTGGCCCCACCCCGCACCTTTCTTTCTGGCCTCGGAGCTCAGTGCGCGCAGTAACAAATGAAGTGCGCGCTGCGACACCTCCCAGCTCACTAGGCTCCGCCGCCATTTCCTTTCGGGGCCTAACGGTTCGGCCAATCCGGGCGCACATCGAGTAGGGCTAGGGTTCCGCCAATCCGGGACCGCCGATCCCAGCCTCTGGCCTCGGCCCGGGCCAATCAAGGCCCCGGCCCAGTCGCCCCCGGCCCGCCCCCGCGGCGCCCTCTCTCCTCCCTCTTTGTGCGTCTCGCGCCGCCGCCGCCCGCCGCGTGAGTGGACGGGCTCCGCGCGCTCCGCAGTCGGGTCCCCTCCCCGCGGGAGATTCGCGAAGCAGCCGTCGCCGTCGTCGCAGAGGAACAGGAACCGCCGGCGCCGGTCCCCAGGGGCGCCATGGCGACCGGAGCGAACGCCACGCCGCTGGGTAAGCTGCCCCCCCCCGGCCTCCCCCCACTTCCCGGACCCAAAGGTGGCTTCGAGCCGGGCCCGCCGCCTGCCCCCGGGCCTGGGCCGGGCCTGCCGGGGCCCGGGCCGCCGCCGCCGCCGCCCGCGGGCTCGATGGGGGCCCTGACCGCGGCCTTCCCCTTCGCGGCGCTACCGCCGCCGCCCCCCCCGCCGCCGCCGCCGCCCCAGCAGCCGCCGCCGCCGCCCCCCGGCTCCTCGTACCCGCCGCCGCAGCCGCCCCCTCCTCCGCCGCCGCTCTACCAGCGCGTGTCGCCGCCGCAGCCGCCGCCACCACCCCAGCCGCCGCGTCAGGACCAGCAGCCCGGCCCGGCCGGCGGGGGAGGAGGTGAGTCGGGCCGAGAGAGCGCGAGAGGCGTCGCGCGGACGGGCCCGGCCGGCTGAGGGGCGCGCGGCGGCGGCGGCGACGGCGGCTGCCCGCGGCGGGGGCGCGCGCGCGCACGGGGACCCGGGCTGAGGCGCCGCAGGGCGCGCGCGGCCCGCTTCATGGATCCTGGAGCGCGCGCGGGGAGGGGCGGGGGGGTGAGGTCTGCTTCGCGCAGGCGCAGCGCGGTGGCCAGGCCTGTCGGTGCCGGAGGTCGGGGAGCTGCGGTGTGGCCGGGCTCGGAGAGGCCTGGGGGGCGCCAGGGGCGGGGGGCGGAGAGCCAGGAGGGCATGGAGGGTCACCTGGCGCCGGGGGAGCGTCCTTTTCCCGCTTTTAGAACTTGGGCGTGTTAAAAAGTTCTCTGGAAAGGAGAAAAGTGACGAGACTAGTATTTTTATTTGTATAGTAAGGCATGGTTTGTTTCCCACGGAGGACGAGAGGGTTTGGGTGTCTCCAAGTGTTGATTGGGCCCGTCCTTTTGTAGTCCTCTTTTGGGGGGAATTTTCCCATCCACTCTGCCTTGGCTGGCTGTTTATTTCTTAATCTCCCGTCATTTATCCTAGGGTCTTTCTGTGTCACCCCCCTGTTGGTTTCAAGGACCGTCTCACTGGGCCTGTGTCCCTTGGGGAATAAACAGCTTTTGTGTGTTTTCCGTTTGCATTGGGGAAGGAATGTTTGGCCAGTTTCTACAGCTTACTCTTTGTTGGATGTTTGATGTATTTCTTTGGAGTTCAGATTAAAAGTCTTGGCCAGGAAAACTGAATGCTCATCTTGGTTAAACTTAAGAAGGAAAAGATGAGCTTGTTGAAATTTCAGGCTTTTTCACTTAGTAGTACGTTATGATAGGTTGTGTTCTGGCTCCATTCAGAAAGAGATTGGGGGCGGTGGGGGGAGGCATGGAAGAAGCCAGCAATTCTCCAATAAGGCTTTACAGACTTGTCTGTAATTAATTTTTCAGTCTACTTTTGTTCTCTTGGGACTTCTAAGGCCCTCGTGGCATGTAGCGTCTATCTTTTCAACACTTAATTTCGTTATCTGAAAATTTTATGCACTTATATTTGTTACCTGGTTATGCACACTTTTCGTTGTTTCGTTGTAGGAAAATTGTAAATGTGAAATGTTTATTAACTTTTCTGACCCAGCTCCAGGTACCCTTGTAGAAGCCATATATTTGCATTTCTGACTTCTGAGATTTATCATCTTTGCTATTTAAATTTTAGATTAAAGTTTCAGGTCCACGGTCTGCCAAGATTTGTGTATCTTAAGTATCCTGTTACTGTCTTCTGGCTTGTATTTGCATCTGATGCATTTTATTTGCTTTAGACTTCCCAAGTAAGAAGCGGAAGAGGAGCCGCTGGAACCAGGACACAATGGAACAGAAGACGGTGATCCCAGGAATGCCTACAGTTATTCCCCCTGGACTTACTCGGGAACAAGAAAGAGCTTATATAGGTAAATACACGTTCTGCATCCAGATGCATTTTCACAGTTACTGTTTATTCAGAGCAATATTTCTATCTATTGAAAAGCTTGAGGTTTTAAAGTTTTCTGTTTTGAGAAAGAGTTATGGTCAGATGTACTTTCAAGACTTTCACATAACCATCAGTTTTTACTCAGTGAGTCCTGCATTTGCAGCTCCTTGTTTTGGTCTATTCTTAACAACATTGTTCTCCATGAATGCCAGAAAGGTAGAGGGGCCCACTTAGGAGTGAAACTAGTTCCCAGGCCAGAAACCCCCACACACCAATCCTTTTCAGCTGCTGTTCAATTTCCTTGCCAGTTGATGAGGTGAGTGCCTTGTGCCTCTGGACAGTCCCAGTGGCGAACACTGCAGGTATTGTAAATGCAAGTACCTTTTTCACCGCATGGCCTTTTACCATAATTTCATATTCCTCCCTTTCTCTAAAACATGGTCTTTTACTTTTTATAGGTACTTTCTGAGAGGGGTGGGGGAAACTCAGTTTGAACAAAAAGTGTTTCTGAAAGTGTGTTTACAGTTCACCCATTTTTACCATTCTGTTGAATTTAACCTTCCCGACATCTTTTCTGGTTTGGTTTCTGGAGAGCTGTCTTAAAATGAAGGCTCTTGCATTATTATTAAAGAACTCTGCTGGGAAAGGGATACTGCTTGGAAATGGAATGAGGTAGTAGAGTAAAAAGATCTTAACTGTTGGGAAATTTCAAGAATTAAGAATGTCCACACTGGAATTGAAATTAACTTCAGAATTACTTTTGTTTTGCTACAAGGTTTTTAATGCAAGTTTTGCTTTCATACACTTGTGCAGCGGTCTCAAAAATATTCATTTGATAAATACGATTTCCTACTAACCAAAGAAACATCCCTTTTGGAGGAAATGAGGGTAAAGGCCTTCTAGGTGTATGAGACTGTGGCCTTCAGACAAAAATATTTAAAGCCAGCATGTTTTTGAGAATCTTAATTTCCTGTGTTTTTTTAGACTGCTGAGAATTTTAAGGCGTTGAAATTGTCTATCTCCTTTTTACAGTGCTGCTAATAATTTTTTCCCCACTCTACTCCCACCCAGCCCTCTTCTGTTTCACATTAGACCCATCTGGGTCTTTTCAACATTGTGAAAATGCCCCCTAGTGGAGTGGTATCCCAGGAACAAGAGCAGGCTTAGAAAAACAAACTCATTCTTACATGCTGGTTTTCTTCCCTAGGGCTGGTTAATGCACTAAATCCTAAGGGATATTTAAAGCTATAAGCAAAGTAACAAATCAAAGCAGAGGCTGGTGTAGCTCTGCCCTTGCTTAGAACTACAAAGCAAGAGAGACATAGTTAGCACAGGGAATTGCCTTCAAATTATTAGCATGGGGGCTTGTTCCGTAAGACCACAGAAGATAGCATTGCTTTTGATTTATCCTTTAGTGTACCAGCTTTTTCTTCAAAACAGATCGTACATCCTCACAGTTCAGATAAGAGGGCCGCCTTTACTCCCAACGAAGGTGTCTTTCACCTTGAGTTGTTGAGTTCAGTACATGACTGCTATAAGTCAGGACTTTAAAGAAGTTTAGGAACTATGTGTTTTGCTCATCTTCTGTTTCCCGTGGTACAGAATGCCTCAATACTTTGCTTTGGTGTTAAATGTGGATTTTCATTTCTTCAGAGCTTGATTGGTTCTGTGGTGTAGCCCTGTGGTATGTTTTTAAAATTAAAAGGCCATCTAGAGTTGGACATGGCGTTAATCCCATCTTGGGGCTAACTTAACATCCACCCAACCCATTAAGACTAGCCCTTATTAGAGATGCTTGCTTAAAACTCAGATGCTACAAAGGTAAGAAACAGGTGGTTATTCAGCATCCTGAAGAAAGAGGATCTGGCTCCACAGTTAACCTTGTCTCCGAAAATCAGCCATGTAACATTTCTCCAGAGACACTGGCAACTTTTATGAAACCCTCATCTCTCTTTTCATGTACAGCCTCAAATGTCAAGGTCTGAGGGCCACACACAGTTTCCTTGACCCACACTTTGCATCCTCTACACCCCCATTTTGCTCCCTACATTAGTAGCAAGGTTTTTAAAAAAGGAAAAAGACTTCTTGCATCATTATGGATACTTGTTTATTAAAGTACATGGTTTGCCATCTAACATTTGATTAAAGCAGCAGGTATTGGGAAACCCTTGCTAGTACGGGTCTGATTGCACAGAAAGTATATACAAATTTCTATAAAGTGTTGAAGTGGTTATTAAGTGTTTTAATTGTTGAAGAAAATTTAAGGTTGGTGTTAATGAAAATGATCATTGTTCAACTGATTTTTTTTTCTTGTCCCATGTTAATTGGGTCTCATTTTGGGCCATGTTTAATATTTTAATGAAGAAAAATAAGCTTTTGCCCTCAAAGTAATCTGGTGGGTATGGGGTGTCGGTGCTATCAATGGCTTTGGTTCTGGGTGCCAATTGTATAGCAAGCCTTGGTGGGGAGGGAAAGCCTTGTTTTGATGATAGCATTAGTGAACAGTCTTAACTGCTAACCCCTCTTCCAACAAACTGTTTGCTTCCTTAAGTGATAACCATTTTGAAGTGAAAAAACCTATAGATGTAAGTGGACTCCTGCCAATAGATGGTTGGGGGTTTGCCTCAATGTGTTCACTGATCAGTCGTCCCTTTCAAAGTCTCCGAGTTCTTCATGCTTGTTGTTGAGATTTGAGATGTTTTTTGGTAACATTGTCTTTTTTCCATCCTTTTTTTTTTCTTTCCTAACCTGGTTTCTTCCAGTGCAACTGCAGATAGAAGACCTGACTCGTAAACTGCGCACAGGAGACCTGGGCATCCCCCCTAACCCTGAGGACAGGTTGGGAAACAGTTTTAACCAGCTGACAGTAACGCTTTTACCTTTTTCTCAATACATTTTACTGGTGGCAACATATTGTGTCAGTTCGATAAAATCCTAATGAGAAGACTGGTACTCTTGACCATTTGGGGAACTAGGGTTTAATTAGCAATATTTATGATCAGTTAACAGTTAGGAATGGAATGAAAACATAATTACTAGCAAAATAAAAAGTTACAGGAAAATGGACAACTGGTTTACAATTGGTAAGCGTTTAGATTTTAACCTGATTTACCCATCCATAGAGACAGTGAGGTGGCCTGTTAACCTGCCTTTTCAGTACCTGCTTTGGCTGAAAGCCCAGGGTGTACAGTTTTTTCACAGGTACACGATGCAGGGATTAAGAATATTTTTGAGCATCACTGAACTTGAGCAAGCCAGAAACCCAGTCTGGTCAGCTCATTGCTGTATTCTCCTGCTCATGGTTTTGAGATGGTTTTAAAATCAGATGAGATTTCTAACCAACTTACTTCACTGCCAGTTAATTTTCAGCCTTGGCCATTGCCTGGGGATGTTGGGAAGGGGCCAGGACATTCTCACCTGTTGTGGGATAGCAAGCAGCTAACCCTGAATTACATTTTTGTTTTGTTTTGTTAAGGGGCATGTGGTCCTCAAACAGCTGTGGTCATGTTCTTGCAGTGTATCATTTCTTTAATACCTTTGAAAAGTTTAAGGGAAATGAATTTTTTCAAAAAAAAATAAGACAGGGATTTTATTATCTCTATTGGTGTTTGAACAGCTCAAATCTGGTCATTTCATAGAAAGGCAATAAGCCTCCCACCCAGTGAAATTTCTCCTAGTGCATGCAGTTGAGTTGAAAACACTTGGCTTTTAAAAAGTGGTGTTTTGAGCTTGTTTACCCAGTTAGTGAATCAAATTAGATGATAAAATGGTTTTAGAAGCCATTCATCTATGCTTTTTCTGCTGCCCTTTGCCAGAAAAGAAACTTCTTTATTTCTCCATATTGATCCTTTAATTTTCTTATTAAGTTTTTTTTTTTTTTCATCTGTAGATAATGGTTGAAAGGTTGTGTTGTTTTATTTCACTTTTTGATTTGAAGGGGTTTTTTTTTTTGGTTTTTTATTTTTATTTTTTCCAAAGAGATTTGCATTATAGGTTATAGACCACAACTGTTTAGTGCCTTTTGGGCCTTTTTCCCTTTATTATGTCTACAGGTTACCAGGCAATTTCTCAAAAGGTTGAATTTTTAACAAACCTTTGCTTTCTAGAGAGCTGGGATTAGAATTTAGTTGATCTAACATGGTGCCTGTTCGAGGTGAAGAAGTTGGCCAGTCTAACCTCTAGAATATTAGATTTTGCCTTTTATTTCTATGGTTTGAGAAGAGGTTAAACTGTTGTGAGGCTTTTAAATGACAAATTTGGTACTGGTAAAGCTTGTTTTGATAATTCAGCCAGAAATGCTTAATTCTAGACAGCCATGGGTGGGAATTAGAAATGTCAAGCATGTTAGAAATAAAACCAGAGCAGGTTTCCTCCCTTGTATTCAGTTTGAAGGAGGCCCTAATGCCTGATTGGTTTTGCTTTTGAGCCCAGGTTGGCGGGAAATGCATGAATTTCTTACCTTAAGATTATTTAAGAAGTTGTGCTCTCAAAATTAAGCCACTATGCTATTTTAATGTTGCTTTAACAGTTAAAAATGTTTTAAAAATCTTTTATAGAATTCTATAAAAATCTTTTATAGAATGTATAAGATGTTAGTCTAATGAGCTGGGGTATGTTTGCTTTTTTTTCATTACTGAATTGTGCTAACAGTTTATACAAATGCTAGAAACGGAGGTGTCATTTAGCCGTCATTAGCCATGAACAAACCTGACCTTTTATTCCATCGTGTGTGTAACGTGGTATGACATGGTTCCCTTTAGGCTGAAGACAGTGGGAGCAGCCGAGTTCAGTCCTTGCTCTCCAACTAGGCAAGGTTCTTTCAACTAAACCAAGGGTGTAGGAGTCTTAACTACTTTCAGGATGTTTTTTTTAATAACCTGATCCACATGGTCTCTTCCCTTCTTGCAGCTGCTACTAAATTTTCATTCAGAATATCAAGCTATGGTCCTTTTTGTAATCTGAACAAAGAATTCTAGGAGTGTAACTTCTCTTTTTTTATTACCGCAAAATCCAGCTGTGGTAAACTGACCATTTTATCATTACTATTTTTTACTTATAGCAACAGCATTTTACTCTTTAAAAATGAGAGAGAAAATCTGCTTTCTGGACTTGTAAACTATGGTGGAGAAACGTAGGTTTTCCCCTTGCTGTTTGCAGGTTCAGACCCTAGACAAGTATTTGACCAAATAAATCTGCATTTGCAGCCTCTCTTAGAAGCTGCTATAGCATTTTAACGTTTTTCTCTACCCAGACTCCCCAACCTCGAACAGCCAGAAAACAGGTTGACTCCTGGGCCTTGGACACAGCCAGCCAGGCCATTGAAGGAAAAGCAAAGACGAAGCCTTGAACCATCTCTCTCCATTGTGGGGGCCAAGTAGCTGCAGTAGCCTTGAGTCCCAGTTGCATTGGGTTAAAGAGCTCATACTTACCATGTGTTAGAGGTACAGATGCTCTTCCCTGATAGGGCATGAGCTCTCCAAGAGTTAACATTTTACCTAAACTTGGGGTTTCTGTGGCTCATAAAGTTATAATATTGTTAAAAAAAAAAAAAAAAAAAATTCAAATGAAAGAAAATTCATATTTGGCAAGAAGACGCAAGAGGATGATACTGTCCTTGCCATTTTCAATCCAGAGATTTTTTCCCCCCAAAGGACAGTTTTTTCCTTTCATCACTTTTAAAAGCAAAACCATTTTTTTCCTTTCTCACACCCCTGCCCTTCCCAGTCCCCCTAATGATAAGCCAAGCCAGTTTCATCTCCCCATTCCACACGATCTTGAATGGCACACGTTATGGTCGGTTCCTCCAAAGAGTATTGTGTTAGGGACTGAGAGGCAGAAGGGCTGGGGAAGACGTATTATAGCCCATGTGGGAATGAGAGAAGGTGGGGCAGAGCAGTAATGGTGGTCTGTCTCCCACAGGTCCCCTTCCCCCGAGCCTATCTACAATAGTGAGGGGAAGCGGCTGAATACACGTGAGTTCCGCACCCGCAAAAAGCTGGAAGAGGAGCGGCATAACCTCATCACGGAAATGGTTGCACTCAACCCTGATTTCAAGCCACCAGCAGATTACAAGTAAGCACGGAGCGCTGGGGCCTCAGAGCACACATGCAGGTCACGTGTGATCTGAGAACAGTTTTGGTACTGACTTCTCATCTCTTATCCCAAATCACCTGTAATTACCAGTCACCAAGGCTTAGTTCTAGAGAAACTTTTGGTCTTTTTTTTTAACTCCCAGAATTTTGCAAAGGAGTTGACAGTCTTTTCTTTCTTAGACCTCCAGCAACACGTGTGAGTGATAAAGTAATGATTCCGCAAGATGAGTATCCAGAGATCAATTTTGTGGGACTGCTAATTGGGCCCAGGTGAGTAACTGCAGTTCTCTGAGATATAGAATCCCTATGAACCTTGTCAGATGAGTCTATTTTGTATATTATTGGGTGTCATTGGTTTGCCTTCCTGCTTCTGGTTGGAGACAGTTTGGGTTATGCCTTTCTGTTAGAAAATCTCTATAAATTTAACTTCACCATTTTGCAGCAGGATTGCAGTGGCTGACCTTAGAGATCACGGATCTCTTGGTGGGAAAACCTAGTTTCTGCACTTGAGTTTCCCCACCAATGCCCTACACAGCGCACCCTCTGCCTCCCTCAGTGTGTGCATTTGAAGGCCAAGTGTGATAATTTGATCCATTTGCCCTTTGGTTTCTACCGCTGATAGAGGAAACACCCTGAAGAACATAGAGAAGGAGTGCAACGCCAAGATTATGATCCGAGGGAAAGGGTCTGTGAAAGAAGGAAAGGTTGGGCGCAAAGATGGCCAGATGTTGCCTGGGGAGGATGAGCCACTTCATGCCTTGGTTACTGCCAACACCATGGAGAACGTCAAAAAGGCAGTAGAACAGGTGAGAAAGCTGGAAAGGATACCGCTTGCTGGAAATCTGAGTCGTGGCCCCAGTGATGACATGACGTAACTGTCCACTGTGTCTTCACTAGATAAGAAATATCCTGAAGCAGGGCATTGAGACCCCCGAGGACCAGAACGATCTACGGAAGATGCAGCTCCGGGAGTTGGCTCGCTTGAATGGGACCCTTCGGGAAGATGACAACAGGTATATGAATGGCTTAGAGTCAGAGACCTGAGTGAGTAACCATGAATGCGGGAAGATCATGTCCGTTGCCCTTGAGTTGACTTATTTTTTTTCTTGCACCAGAATCTTAAGACCTTGGCAGAGCTCAGAGACCCGCAGCATTACCAACACCACAGTTTGCACCAAATGTGGAGGTGCCGGCCATATCGCTTCAGATTGCAAATTTCAGAGGTAAGGGGCTGGCAGCTCTGGGTTTCCTGGTAGGCCACAGTGTACAGCATTGCGCTTTATGTAGCATTTAGGTTTGTTGTGTTACAGACCCAAGAGAAGTATACTCTGTGAGTGTGGTCTGTGTTGGTGTGATTTCAAGCCCAGGATGGTTAGAAATGGCCTTGTATAGAAGCACCCCCATTTTGTTGTTCCTCCTGATCTAAGGAAAACTGGAAGAATTCTAGTTTGGGTATAAATGTTTTCATTGGGACTCAGTGTTCAGTTAACTGTCTTTGCTGCTTAAGATTGGTCCAAAAGGCCAAAACAATCGGTTTTTGACCAATTGTAAACTAGTGCTCGATATCAGCATTTTCTGATTTGGCAAATATATAGGGTTTGTTAAGGGATTTCTGGAAGTTCCAATTTTGCATAGAATTTCCTTTCCTCAAGAGGGGAATGTAGATTTTGATGAGACTTGATAGTTGGGAGGACGCATGGTTTTCTGGATGGGATGGTTGGCTGTGGTCTGGTGCTCACTGTTCCCTTTTCTGCATCTTAGTCTTCTGTAGTCTTAGCCCATGGTCTCTGCAGGGGGTGGAAACACTCCTGAGAACCCCAGCTGGGACATTTAGCACTGAGCCAAGGATCTGACAGGACTGTGAGCCATGTCCCCTAAGTGCTCAGAGGAGCAATCTGACAATTGGATTCCTCCATGTTTTCTGTATATAAATTCTTCAGGGTAAAAGTTTTCTTCTTAATGATACCTGTACCGTACCCTCAGGCCTGGTGACCCCCAGTCAGCTCAGGATAAAGCACGTATGGATAAAGAATATCTGTCCCTTATGGCTGAATTGGGTGAAGCGCCTGTCCCAGCATCTGTGGGCTCCAGCTCTGGGCCTGCCACCACACCCCTGGCCAGTGCACCTCGGCCTGCTGCTCCTGCCAACAACCCACCTCCACCGGTGAGTTTCGGGGGCTGGTTCTCAGGGGCTGGCTTCCTGTTCTCTTCCTCAGAGACTGGGAGCTTTGGGTGGAGCAGGTTGATGGGCGTGGCTGGCAACATTGTTCTTCCGGGATGTCAGGCCAGTTTTGGGGACCTCTCACTTTGGGGAGACCCTGCCTTTGTGTTCTGGTCTGTGACGTAGCCGAAAGAACAGTGTTGCCACCAGGGCGAGCAGGCAGGGACGTTGGCGGGAAATGCTCTCACGTAGTCTCTCATGTCCACTACCCAGAGCCGCCCACCCTGGATGAATTCTGGCCCTTCAGAGAGTCGGCCCTACCACGGC
Organism: Cabassous unicinctus; assembly: GCA_029593785.1. Lineage (NCBI taxonomy): Eukaryota > Metazoa > Chordata > Mammalia > Cingulata > Chlamyphoridae > Cabassous > Cabassous unicinctus. The sequence goes on from JAQZBX010035499.1 coordinate 14,305, forward strand.
ATGCACGGAGGTGGACCTGGTGGACCAGGAGGTGGCCCCCACAGCTTCCCACACCCGTTACCCAGCCTGACAGGTGGGCATGGCGGACATCCCATGCAGCACAATCCTAATGGACCCCCACCCCCTTGGATGCAGCCACCGCCACCACCGATGAACCAGGGCCCCCACCCACCTGGGCACCATGGCCCTCCTCCAATGGGTAAGTAAGTGTCAGACCAGAAACCTTGAGGGCTTTGGGATAAGGAAGGGTTTACATCAAGTTGCTGCCAGTCAAAAGCAGCCGTGACAGTGGCCAGGGGAGTGTGCTGGGTCTCCCTGACTTCTGAAGGAGCAAGGTTCCCTTCTGGTCTCAGGAGTGAGTTCTCTGTGGGGTAGTGTAGGCCACCTCTTAAGACACTTCTCAAGCTTTGCGACTGGATAAGCTGTTGGGTGGGGGGTGGGGCGGGGGGGGGAGTCTTTCCTGGCCAGTTCACATGTCCTGCTAAGTTCCTGCTCTTTCCTTCCATCAAGATCAGTACCTGGGAAGTACGCCTGTGGGCTCTGGGGTCTATCGCCTGCATCAAGGAAAAGGTAATGGAGCCACGTGCCTCTGCTCACTGAAGTCCACGCCTAAGCCTGGGAGCGTGTGGGGTCTTTGTCGCAAAACTGCCCTTTCTCTGAAGCCCTCCCGCTTGTTTCCATCTACCTGCAGGTATGATGCCGCCGCCACCTATGGGCATGATGCCGCCGCCGCCGCCGCCTCCCAGTGGGCAGCCCCCGCCCCCTCCCTCTGGTCCTCTTCCCCCATGGCAACAGCAGCAGCAGCAACCTCCGCCACCCCCTCCGCCCAGCAGCAGTATGGCTTCCAGTACCCCCTTGCCATGGCAGCAAAGTGAGTGGCATATTTTGGGCTGGTGGGGGTGGGTGGGATGGGAGGGAACTGACGACTAAGAGGGTGACGGACCGGGGTGGGGTGGGGCGTGTGCTGAGAGGAACAGGAGAACCTCACAGCTCACATGGGCAGACCTTGGGGTGGGACTCTGGTCAGCAGAGTGTGTCGGCTGTGCGGGGTCAACAGAAAGGAGCCTTCTGGCCCAGGTGGTTTTGGGGAGGAGAGCTGATGTCTGGTGTGGTTGTGTTTGGGGAGAGGTTTGTAGGGGGCTTGAAGGGGAAGCCTGCTATTGTAGGTAGGGTGCCAGGAGCCCAGGCTCTCAGGCCGAGCGCGCTGGCCCAAGCCTCGTGTATGTGGCCAGGGTGGGTGGCGCACGCGCATGCTCTGTGGAGAGGGATGTGATTGGGGCCTGAGAGACTGCAGGGATGGGACCAGGGACTGGGGAGAGAGCAGCTGTGGCCTTGAGATTGAATGTGCCGTTCGGTGGTGGCGGCAGCTGGGCGGAGGGACTTCAGAGCCGGTTCTTGTGTCTGGTACCTTTCCCTGAGCCCTTCCAGGGGCATTGGTGACAAAGGGCTTACTTTGCTAAGCCCAGAGACCTCGAGGCTGACCCCAGGGTAGTCCTGTCCACCCCTCCACTCCCCATCACCAGGACAGCCCTGCCCGCCCGCCCCCCACCACCGTACCGCATGCCAAGCAAGGAGCAGGCGCCCCTCGCCCCCCATCCCAAGGCAGCAGCCGCAGAGAGCCGCGGTGTGCCCCCCGCGCGTGTGACCTTGGGCTTCTTTACCACCCCAGATACGACGACTACCACCACGAGCGCTGGCACAGGGTCCATCCCGCCATGGCAACAGCAGCAGGCGGCTGCCGCAGCTTCTCCAGGAGCCCCTCAGATGCAAGGCAACCCCACTATGGTGCCCCTGCCCCCCGGGGTCCAGCCGCCTCTGCCGCCCGGGGCCCCTCCCCCTCCGCCGCCTCCGCCGCCTGGTTCCGCCGGCATGATGTATGCCCCGCCCCCTCCTCCTCCGCCTCCCATGGACCCTTCTAACTTTGTCACCATGATGGGCATGGGGGTGGCGGGCATGCCGCCCTTCGGGATGCCTCCAGCTCCCCCACCGCCTCCACCACAGAACTAGACTTGTTTTTTTTTTTTAAGAAAATATATATTATATAGAAAGAGAAGTGGTCTCATTTAAACACGCCGAACCTCACCATGTGGAGCCAGACATTGGGACGCACGCATGTGATTGTGTGTGCACGCATGTGTGTGTATGCACGCACTGGGCTGGGCCAAGCGACCGAGGACTTGCTTGGGAATGGGCAGGTGGTAGTAGGGGCGCCAGCTTGGGCTCTTCTGGCGCCCCGTAGCATCGAGTGTCTTCTTTGTCTTCTTTCTCTCCTCACCCAACTCCCTTTGCCTCTCCCCAAATTGGGCCGCCAGGATCCCTCCCCGCGGCGGCGATGGCCCGAGCCATGAGAGTGAGGACTTTCCGCGCCCATTGGTGACCCTTCCAGGCAGACAGCCTCAGCAGCGCCCCTGGTGGACAGGATGGTTCGGCAAAGCAGCCTGAGTTATTTTTGTGGACGGAATCAGAACACGCTGGCTCCATATCGTGAAATTTTTTATTAATTTTTTTTTCTTTTTCCTTTGTATTTCCTTCTCTCTTCCTTTCTTCAGACTCCGTCCAAGGAGATGCTCTCCCCGGTCTTCTGCTGCAGTTAGTCCTTCCCCTTCACTCCCCATTCCGCCCTTTCCAGGGAGGGGGGAGCAAATGGTTTTAGGCACAGGCTTTGGACATTCCTGTCAGGCTAGTGCAGGGGGTGGGGGGCGGTCCCTTTGGTTCTAGTCTTTTCAAGTTTGGGATTTTCTCTCTGCCACCATGGAAGGCGGCCTTGTAAAATCGTAGAGGGTGGGTCAGTCTCCAGGATTCTGGGGTCCCCATTCATCCTGGGACCCCTACCAGCAGTAAGTGGGTGGGCAGCCCGAGCCACCTTGGGCTTGCCTACCAGCCTGGAGTCCTTCCCGTGTTCCCTGACCACTGAAGCTGCCTCAGATGCCATTTGTTTCTCTCCTTCCTGGAAGGCTTCCTTTTAAATTTTACTTTTCAATTCCAAATGTCTGAATGTTCTGCAGTGTCCAGGGGTTTAAGCCCCTTGTTCTCAGTTCTGCTTCCCTTCCCCCCCCTTCTCCATGGAGTGATTATGTTGACAATAATGTAGGATGTGTGTTCGCTTCACTGGTTTATCTGCAGAAATTTCTCTGGGCTTTTTTTTTTTCGGTGTATGATTTGACACTGCATTAAAGGGGGATGTGCCATTGAATAAAAGAGCAGTGTGGTTTTGTGTCTCTGTTTCCTTTTTTTCTTCACCTAAACTCCCCTCGACCAGCAGCAGCACCAGTTACCTTCCCTTGTGTTCAGCACCTGACCCCAGGCCTTAGCTCCCTGGGGGACACAGTGGGGTGTCAATTAAGGAGGCCTGCCACCTGCCTCCCTGTGTGGGGCTGTGGTGGAAGCTGTGTGGGTGGTTCCACCATCTCCTACTTGTTTGCTGGTTAATACAGCAAGGAATCTAGTTAACCCCTTCTTGGTTACCCCTTACTCCCCTAGTCTCTCTCTTGTCCAAGGCCTTTCTCTGGGGCATGGACCCCAGTTGTGCTTTATGCCTGGAAGCTGCAGCCTCAGGCCCTGGGCCTAGGGAGGCCTAAGCGCTAAAGGACAAGGCAGCTAATTCCTGCTGGTCAGGCACAGAGCTGCTAAAATTAAAATTGCCAAGTGGCTTTTTCTTTGCTGGTGAAGTGTGGTCTGCCAGCACTCGGGGGGGTGGTGAGGGCAAGGTAGAGTGCTGCGCTTTGTGCTCTGTCAGCACTTCTTTGCAAAGGGTCTTAGGCTGTTTTCTTTCGAGTCTAGGACAGTGGACAAGCACCCATTGTGGGACAAGAAAAATTTGTTCTGTTACAGCTCTATGAGGAGTGTGATCCTCACCCAGCTCCTGCTGCTGTTGCTTGGCTCTGCCGCCTTGGGGGAGAAAGGCACGGTAGAGCCTGCCCTCCTTCCCCGGCTGCCTTTTCTTCAGGGAGGCCTGGGAACAGGCAAGCTCCTGCTCCCGGCATTTGTCCAGTGGGGACAGCAAGTTTGACCTAGGCTGCTGTCCAGCCGTGAGCGGGAGCTGGCTGCTGCTGTTCATGTGGGGTAGAGTCCAGGTGTTGGCCCTGTCTGACATGCCTGTACTTCTTTGCTACAGGCCAGTGGGGTTGAAGAAGCCTCGGAAAAGAGGCAAGTTCAGTGGGTTTCCATAACAGCCCTGTTCAGTCAGCTAAGAGAGCTGGGAAAGGTTTTTCTCTTTGTCCTCCACTGAGGGGATGGGTCTGGGGCAGGGCCTAGCTGTTCTCTTTGACCTTGGCTTCACCTAATTGCTTTCCCCACAAGTCTGGTGTCCCTGGGGGGCTCATCGGGTGGTTAATTAGCTCTTTGAAGCTCTGGAAGAGGCAAAGTGGCGCTATGTGGGTTTTAGAAATAAAATCAATAAGGGACTTAACCACAGCCCTGCCATCTCCTCCGTCTCTCCCCTGGGGCCAGCTCCGTTCCTGTGCTGCTCGCTCCCTCGCTGCTCCCTGCCAGCAGCTCTGCTGAGGTTTTTGAGAGTAACAAAGGGGCTGATGGAGGCATCAGTCTCAGGCCTTGCTCCAAGCTGCTCAAGGGTCCCAAATGGAAGAGCAGGAAGGCTTGGCCCTCGGCACCGCAGCAAGCACCTGCCTTTGTGGCAGAATCCGGGAGAAGAGAAAGGCGTTCGCACCTGCCCGTGGTTGCTGAGCACCTTGCAGCCCCCACTCGTTTCTGCAGCAGCCCCCACACGTTTCTGCAGCAGCAGCGGCCCCTCCCCACCCCCTCAGCTCACTTGGTGAAAGGAGTGCTGGCAGGGAAAGGTCAGCACTGGGGCTCCGTTACTGAGACCTGGCCAAGCCCTCGGCCTGGAGGAACCCAAGATTTGTCCAGGGGAGGGGCAAGATTTCTGGTTGGAAACATGTAAACAACCCTGAGTTGGTGCTCGGTGTCAAGAGTGCTCTCAGGGTTTGTTAAATCTGCACATGAAACGCTTGGAAGGAATGGGGTCCTCCAAGGTGATGTTATGCTTGCAAAATAAAGGAGGGGATGCTTGGGTGGTATCACTCCTGCAAAAAGAGTCTGGAAACTTGAGTGGGGACAAAGAGAAAACCCACAGAAAAATTCAGTAGTTCAAGAGCGAAGTACGTACTTGCTGGTGGAGGCTACACGTCCGGTGCCAGTCCGGTGCCAGTCCAGTGTGTGGAACCTGCAGGGAGGGAGGAGATGAGTTCAGAATTGGCCTGCAAGGTGTGCAGCAGGTGGGACTTGAGAAATAAACACATTCCAGATGAGCAGAAAGAGGGCTGCTGCTGGGAAAGGGTTGAATTAACTTGGGGAGGCACGAAGAGAAGATGGCAGTAGTCTGTGGAACCAAGTCCTAGTGGCAGGAAAATAGTCTTGCAGGCAGCAGGGTCTTCAAAAGAGGGATGTGTGCCCAAGGTGTGCTGCCACATCAGTGTGAGATGACAGCACTGATACCTGCCGTTTGGCGAGTGTATGTGTGCCCTGCCGGTCAGCCCTCCAGGGGGGTGGGGGAGGCAGGCCAAGGTGAGCTCAGCTGCTGTGAGGCGCTTGTGGGTGGCAGAGGGAGTGCATCCACAGAGAAAGCCTAGGAGGAGAGGCCGAGGGTGCCAGTTACCAAGTCGGTTTTCATAAGGTATAAAGACAAGGTAGAAAACTAACTTTAGGGATCCTGGGTTCGGTTCCCAGTGCCTCCTAAAGAAGACAGCGAGCTGACACAACGAAGAGACATAGCAAGGAAACGATGAGAGACAAGCAGGGAGCAGAGGTGGCTCAAGCCATTTGGGTGACTCCCTCCCACATGGGAGGTCCCCAGTTCTGTTCCTGGTGTGCGTCCTAAAAAAAGCAGACAGCAAGTGCAAACAACAGCGGGCGGGGGTGGAGAGGGGATAAAATCTTAAAAAAAATAACTATTTTCAAGAAAAGCTGGAAATATGGAAAATTTGAACATTTCCCACAGCCACTGCATCAGTGAAGGCTCAAATGACATTTTGGTGGTTTCCTCCTGACTTTTTTTCTCTTACACATGGCACCTTGGTTGCTGTTTGTGGGCAGAAGAGCAGGGCTTGGGAATCTGCAAACCTGGGTAGGACTTGCAGTTTGGCCCACACACTACGCTGGGTCAGCTGTGGCTTGAGGAAACAGCTTGGCCTTCCCCAAACCACAGGGCTCTCGATAGCATCCTGCAGCTGTCCAGGCCTCTCTGACCTGCTTCCTTGGCTCACAGATCAGAACAACCAGTTCTCAACCTGCCCACCACCCAGGAAGCTCAGGCATCCTTTGAAAGGGCACAGGGTCCTGGGCTTCTTTGGCTCAAAGAACAAAGCAGGATCCAAAGTCTGCCCCCCACAAGATTAAGAGAGCAGATGGGTGAGGCAGGGATTTATTCTCTCATTTGAGTGTGTAAATTTGATGAAAGAATCCCAGGCTCAGAAAAGTATAGCAACCAGCCTAAGGTCACACAGCAAGTGAGTGCCGGGGCAGCCAAAGCCTCAAAGGGAAGAGTTGAAAGCTGCCATGTCAATGGTATAAAGTCTCTGTGGTGTGGGTTAGGGTCCCATTTTCCAGGCAAGGTCACAGCTGGGAACCCTGGCACAGGGTGGGGCCCCGGGTGGGGCCCCGGGTGGGCCCTGGATGGGAGGAGTGAGATAGAGAAAGCTTTCAGGCACTTACCTGGTAGCGGGCCACAGGGAGCCCTCACTATGGTTAGCCATTTTTGGGGTGCAGGTGCTTCAGGTCCTCCCCCCTTGTGGACCCACAGGACTACAGTTCCCAGGGGCCCCTCCAGGCTGGGGGCTGTTGGCCAAAGCTGGCCTGTAATCCGACTGCCCTTCTCGAAAGGTCACTTCAGAGCTCCTTGAGGGACAGCAACAGGGGGAGCTCAGAGTGGCTCAGCTTTGGTGGGGGTGGGGACGGGGCAGCGGCCCTGCCTCAGGCACCTTCCCCCCCACACACAGCAGCCCCCAGAACCCAGGGTGCTGGCCCCCCTTTCTCTCAGATGCCCCATGTCCCCCCTGATACCCAGGGCCCACCAACCCTCCTCTCCTGGACCCTCAACCTGCAGGGGGGTCCTGGTCCCTCTGGCCACACAGGTAGCCTCTTCACTCCCCGTGCAGCCAACACCAGGCCCTCTGTCCTGTGCGGGGGTGCGCAGGGCCTCGGCGTGGGGCCGCCGGGAAGTTTTCCCAGAACTCATCAGCCAGCTGCCTGCAGTCTCTGTGGGCAATGTGTAAACAGAATGCCAAGCTCTGGAGATGGAAAGCGAGGGCGTCCAGGCCTCCTGTGCCCTGATAGGTCTCGCCATTCCCCTAGGCCCCTCCAAGGAGCCCACATTGAGAGCCCCCACTCCATTCCACCCTCCACCTATCACCCAGGAAAAGGGCCCAGAGAGGGGAGCACTTCAGCCAAAGCCACCCAGCCACCCAGGCCCCTAGCCCACCCTCTGCCTGCTGGGCCTTGTCGCCCACCCTTGGGCAGGGGTCGGGGGCCCAGCGTGTGAGGCCTGGAGGAAGTGGTCAGTGCAGGACTGTGGACAAGCTGGGCCCCTGTGGAAGCTCGTCCCTCCCCACACCTCCTCCTGTCGCCCCTAAAATAGCTCCTGAGCTGCCAGGCCAAGACCCTCCCCCTGGGGGTGGGGTGGGGCGGGGCGTGCTGCCCAGAGCCAGGCTTTAAATCCCCTTGCGGCTGGGGATCTCCACTCCTTGGCTGGAGGCACCACCGCCGCCTGCCCGTCTGTCCTGTCCGTCCGTCCGCCCTCCTGCAGCCATGTCCCGGCCCTTGTCAGATCAGGAGAAGAGAAAGCAGATCAGCGTGCGGGGCCTGGCCGGCGTGGAGAACGTGACCGACCTGAAGAAGAACTTCAACCGGCACCTGCACTTCACGCTGGTCAAGGACCGCAACGTGGCCACGCCCCGGGACTACTACTTCGCACTGGCCCACACCGTGCGCGACCACCTTGTGGGCCGCTGGATCCGCACACAGCAGCACTACTACGAGAAGGACCCCAAGGTGCTGCCTGGGCCCCCTGCTGGCACATGGGCTCGAGACCCCCTCAGGGAGCCAGGGGAGTTCTGCCCAGTGGTGGCCACTTCCTGGGTCAGGGTTTTCTGCAGCAAAATAACATGTCACTCCAGTTCCTGGGGCGGGGGTCCCAGGGGTGCCACGTGCAATGAATGCTGGGGTGCTGCTCAGAGGGAAGGCCCTGGGGCGGGGCCAGGGCCAGGGGCTCGGGCCAGGTCGGCTGACTGCAGAGGCCTAGCACCCACGGAGAGGGTCGGAGGGGCTGCTGTGGGGGGTGGGGGGTGCAGGAAGGCCCCAGTGGCCTGGGGCAGACCCCCAGTGGAAGGACTCGTCATTGGACATGTGCATGCGTGTGCCAGGGCAGCGGGCTGGGTGGGGCCAGGGCAGCTGGGCGGCAGGGATCAAGTGTCTGGTGGGGTCACTGGTAAATGTCAGCAACCTAACACCCCACAGGGGGCAGGGAGGGCACCCGGGAAGCCAGGAGACCAGCATCCCGGATCCTGGTGCCTCCCCATCTCCTACTTGGGAGTGTGGCTTGGGGACCAGGGCGACGGGACCCTGCATGCCAGGAGGTGCCAGACTCTAGCCCTGAGTCACTGTGTGACCTTGAGCAAATGTCTCCTCGTGGGCCTGGCCTTCCCCTCCGTACCCGGGAGGTGCTTCTCTGCGTCCTGGCTCCCCAGTGGGGCTGTTGGAAGGCATGAGGGAGATGGTGGCGGGGAAGAGGCTCTGATCTCTCTCAAGGCCTTTGCACCCACACTCCCCTTAGTCCTTACAACTATCCCCAGGTAGGCATAGCCAGTCCCACTTTCTAGGCGAGGAAACAGGCTCAGAAAGAAAAAGTGATCTGTCTAAAGTCATGGGAAAGCTGGGACAGAACCTCCCTGTTAGGCCCCATCTCGGAGGAGATGGTTCCTCCGAGGAGGGAGAAAATCTGGGGACAAGGAGGGGTCATGCTGGGGCCTGGGAGTCGGGCCGGAGGTTCGAGAGGTCTGGATGTCAGTGGGCGGCCCTAACCCCCTCCCCTGATGCCTCTCTCGGGCAGAGGATATACTACCTGTCCTTGGAGTTCTACATGGGGCGGACACTACAAAACACCATGGTGAACCTGGCCCTGGAGAACGCCTGTGATGAGGCCACCTACCAGGTGTGTGTGTGGTGGGGGTAAAGGGTGCAAGCCTTCGGGGTGGGTGGACGCCGCTGCCGGTGCTTGGCTCCAACGGTGGGCTCCCCTCCTCCTCTAGCTGGGCCTGGACATGGAGGAGCTGGAGGAAATCGAGGAGGATGCGGGTTTGGGCAACGGGGGCCTGGGCCGGCTGGCAGGTAAACGACAGGGTCGCAGGGAGGGGGGCAGAGGAGTTTCTTCATGCTGGGTGCCTGACCCCATGTCCCTGCACACCCCTAGCCTGCTTTCTGGACTCTATGGCAACGCTGGGCCTAGCTGCCTATGGCTACGGGATCCGCTATGAGTTTGGGATTTTTAACCAGAAGATCTGTGGAGGGTGGCAGGTGAGCAGTCTTGGGTCCTGATCCTGTGGGGTCCTCATAATGGAGGGGACCCCCACTTGGCCGACATCTCCAGACAGATCCTCAGCCAGCCCCAGCCGTGGTGGAAAGCATCCTTGCCCCTCAAAAGACAGCTGGAAACCCCTGCAGCAGGCAGTCCACACCTGTGGCTGCTTGAACCCCCAACCCCAAGAGTCGTTGATATCTCACCAGACCGGCCCCTGCCAGAACCCTCCCCCTGGTCCGCTGCAGTCCGAGTACCTGGCTCTGACCCTGCCCTCCTCCTCCCCTTGACCTGCCTTGGGCTCAGATGGAGGAGGCCGATGACTGGCTTCGCTACGGCAACCCCTGGGAGAAGGCCCGCCCCGAGTTCATGCTGCCTGTGTACTTCTATGGCCGGGTAGATCACACCAACCAGGAGGCCAAGTGGGTGGACACACAGGTGAGGAGCGGCCAGGGGCTGGGGGAGAGGCAGGGAGGGGGGAGGGGAGGACAAGGAGGCTCCCCAGGGAAGTAGGAAACAGGGAGACCCAGGGAGAGAGCCTTGGTGCTATCATCTCTCTTTTACAAGTGAGGAGACTATGACTCAGAGAGGTTAAGTGACTTCCTCAAGGTCACACAGCTGGGGCCTGGAGAAGCTGGAGACAGCGTCCCAGGGTGGCCAGGCCAAGTCAGCTGGGGGAGAGAGGCTGCCCCGCCCCACCAGTGCCTCTCCCCTGACCTGGCTCCTCCCCCCCC
>JAQZBX010035500.1:0-24551 GCA_029593785.1 Cabassous unicinctus
AAAAAAAAAAAAAAAGAGTGAGCTGAGACTTTTACATAGTTGGTACTTATTCCCTTCACTGTTTATTTGCATCCACTCTTATTCTCTTAAACAGACTTGTCAAAGGTTTTTTTATCTTTGAATTGATTGATTACTTTTAGCTTCTGGCTGTTATATTTTGTAACTCATTTCTTTGGCATTTTGCATTGTTTTTGCCAACGTTCTGTTGTGTAATTGGTTCATTTCTTTAAAGTACTTCTTGTTTCAGGATGGGTGCATAAAGAATTATAACTTTATGTTCCCTGAGTAACACCACAGACATCTTAATTCTATGTAGTTTGTGGTTTCCATTTTGATTTCCCCTTTAAGCAGGGAGTTACTTATATTTTTGTTTTTAATTCTCAAGTGGGGATCATTTTTGTTTGTGCTGGGGGTTTTTCTTGGAATTTTTTTTGTTCTATAGTTCCCATTTTGTAAAAAAAAAATTATAAGAGATTGTTGACATTATGATATCTGTTCTGTGGAAATTTTTAACTTTTCTTTGTGGTCTTATTTGTCTAAAACTTTGAAATTTTAAATTCATTGTTTGGTGAATTTTATTAATTTATTTTCATTTTGTTAATTGTTAGTTACACATTGCTACAGTTTATGTAACATTACTTCTTTTATTCATTCAGCACATATTTAATCAATGTATCCTCTACCATGGTCTGTTCTAGGCACTGGGCCTGAATTAGATCAACATCCTAATAGAGCTTTTTCTTCAGCAGTTTCTGTTCTTTGACAATATGAAGAGTTCAATATATATCATAGTTCTTTATTGCCTCTAATCAACTCAATTTTCTATAGCATCCCCCTTGCCTACTTGGTTTTATGCCAAGATGTTGGGGCAATGTCAATGAGATAAGGTAACTCTCTTTTGATCAGCTGTCCACAGAGGTCAGAGCGGAGCTGTCCGTTGTCCCTGCCTTTATGCTTGGGCAGGTCCAGGACACACAGGAGACATGGATATCACTGGGGAATGGGCAAACAAGAGGCCCTGGCCCCATGCTTGGAAAGATACCAGAATGCTAGGCTTCTCTGGGGACTCAGATCCTCCCAGGTCCAAGGCACAGGGCTCTTCAGCTTTGAACCCACTGACCTTCTCTACCGAGCCCAAGACCCTTCTCTCTATGCTGATTTTTCACTCAAGTTTATCATTCCTCTCTGTCAGGATGGGCCATGATGTTCCATTCAACCCATGGACCAGAATATAAACAACATATACACTGGTGCCATTTTCTTTGTGATGGGGAACTGGTAATCTTCAATTTTTACTAGAAGTGGAGATAAAATAACTGCATTCCATCCTTTTTGTGCAGCCAAAAAAAAGGGAGAGGGTAGGAGGGAAATCAAAATTAATTTTTCATATTAATACAATCTGAATTTATGTAACTTTTCCTGGTCCTCTGTATCTTTTCTTACGTTTTGACTATTTAATCTGTTAGTTGCACTGAGAGGAATGTTTAAGACTCTCCTTAGTTACATAGAGGTTGTCAATTTCACAATATGCTTTTTATCCATTGTCTAATTTTATATGTCTTAAGACTTCAATGTATAAAATGATTAACGTCTACCTTTGTGGTATAGGCAACCCGCCCTGCACGGTAGGGCCTGACCTGAGAGCCTGAGTGAAGCAGCTCGGACGGGGACGTCACCGTCCGAGCAAATAGGGGCCGGAACGGGCTCTCACTGCCCTCGGCTACGGTGCCAATAGCTGGTACGGGTCCACACTGCCCTCAGCTACGGCACCAGTGGCCGGCATGGGTTCCCACTGCCCTCGGCATGAATGGAACACAATGGCTTCCTGGGTCATCGCCCGCCATGCAGTGCCGCCGGCTCGCCTGCCACGTCAACCTACCCCCCTCTCTGTCCCTCGGCCTTCCTTATTTCACTCCACCAATGAGAGTTCCTGCCCTAGTTATGGCCTTATATGGACAGCCTTCACCGCACCCTTCCCCGTCCCTAAATCTGCCCCCTTGCCTTAGCAACTGCCTATCCTGGCCAGCCGCCCAATAAAGACCCTCATCCTCAACTGGAGGACTGCCCCCCAGCCTTACCCTATATAAACGCTGTACTTCCTCAATAAAACAGACTTACGCCTGCAGCTCTGTCTCCGTGGTATCTCTTTACCGCGCTGCTCTCAGCACACCAGGTTCCCCCCACACCCAAGCAGTGGAGACCAGGGAGCCCCGACCTAACGCAGCTCCCTGAGAACCTCCTCACCCTTGCCGTTTCGGAGTGCACGCCGGACGGCCCATATCTAGCCTGTGTCGCCTCGGGCCGCAGCCGGGCTGATCACCCCCCGCCCGAGAGATAGCAACATACCTTCATACGATATTGACAGTTTTATGAATCTAAAATATTCTACTATTCCTTTTTAATGCTCTTTGACTTGAATTCTTTTATTTTTATAACATTAAAATGGTTACATGTTTTTAAAAAGTGTAAATGTAAATTTGCAAGCACACACCTTTAACACAGGAGATCAAGCCTAAGAAAGCTGACCAAATAATTCGATATTCTAGAGAAACCACACAGGAGCCCAGCATAGGTCATGCCTTTATTATTTATGATTACTCACTTTACCCGACAGTGGCCAGCCGGAACATTTCTGCACCACCATTTGAGGGCTACAGGTTTATATACAGGAATGTTATGTGCACAAGCAGGAAACTGCACATTTTTCTGACATAGGTAATGGGAACAATGAGAACAGGTATAGTTTATAATAAACTTGACTATAACCTACCTGCACAAATACAGGTTAGACACCTTGTCACCTCTCTTAGGGTCGTTCGACCCGAGAGGGTCGGGTTGCTGGCTTGTTCAACCCCACCCTTTCCAGCAGTCTACACAAATAACTAGTAGGAGGGGAAGTGGGCATTCTGTGTCCCACAAACCAAGTAAAAGAACAGTATGATGAACTCCATGTACTTACCACCAACTTCAATACATACCAATATCCTTTTTGCTTTATCCCCTCTCCCCAAGTTTTAAATATTTTTTACTGGTGTATTTTAAATCAAACCCAATATATAATATTATTTCCTTTGTAAAAATTGCACCCTTCTCTGATAAATAAGAACTGTTTTAATATATATGTGTGTATATATGTATATACACACACACATATCACCATAACACTAACATTCAATATTCATGTTCTCCAATTGTCTCAAATATTGGAACCCAAATCAATTCTATGCATTATATTTGTTTTTGTTTTTTTAGCGTTAACTAGTTTGAATCTAAAACACAAAACCTCCCCGCTTTTTAAACTGACATTTATTTCTAAAATAGTTCAGGTCATGTGTTTTATAGGCTCTCCTGAGTACTGGATTTTTCTTATTGGAAATACCTGGTGTTATTTAATATGTATGCCCACATTTCCTATATTTATATTTACTGTATAGTTGTGTTAAATATAAAGTCTTCATTAGATTCACATTTGATTTTTTTAGCATGCTCCCCTGTAATCCATCCCAGTCTCCAACCCAATCTCCAGGTAATCACTGAACTGTTATCATATATTAGATTGCATGTTCTAGAATTTTACATAGATGGAACTATACATGGATTGCTCTATTTGTCAATTTCTTTCAAGATACTCAGCATAATTATTTTGAGGAACATGTATATTGTTATATGAATCAATAGTTCTTTTAAATTTCTGGGTTTTATTTCATTATATGTATATACCACAATTTGTTTACACACTCATTTATTTGTTATTTTCATTGTTTAAAATTATTAGATTTGGAAGATCACCCAGCAAATGGACACAGACAGCAGGGGGCAGGGGACAACTCACAGAGCTGTACACTGAAAAGAAAAAGTAAAATCAATTTAAAAATAATAATAAATTTATTTGATTAGGGAAAGGAAATTTCTGCAAATATTCATATACACATCTTTGTGTGAGCATAATATGTTTTCATTTCTCTTGCATGAATACCTGTAAATGAAATGGCTGGATTCTGTGATAGGTCTATGTTTAATTTTTTAAGAAACTGCTGATCTGTTTTCCAAAGTGTATGCGAGATCCGCTTTCTCTACACCCTTGCCAACATTTTTACTGCTATTTTAACATTAGACATTTGATTCGTTGTGATATTAGACATTCTAATTGCTGAATTTTTATTTCCTTAATGATTAATGATATAAAATATCTGTTTAATGTGACTATTGGCCATTCATATATCTTTTTTAAGAGGCATCTATTCAGATTTTCCTCATTTGCATTGGGTTGTCTTTTTATTATTACATAGTAAGGCTCTTTATAATTTATATATTCTGGATACTGCAAATATTTTCTCCTAGTTTGTTGCTTCCTTTTGATTTTCTTAATGGTATCTTTAGAAGAGTACATGTTTTTCATTAACATTTATTTTGCTGTTTGCACTTTCTATGTAGTCTATAAGAAACTTTTCCCATCCCAAGATCACAAAGATTTTCTTCTGTTTTCTTCTAAAAGTCTTATATTTTTAGTTTTATCCTTAGATCTATGATGCATTTCATTTTGTAAAATATGTTTTTATAAGAGAAGTTCTGAACTTACCAAACAATCATTTACATGTGTGCCATTCCCATATAACACCCCTCCACCAACACACTTCATTAATGTGGAACATTTATTACTAATTATGAGATAATATCATCAGACTATTACCACTGTGGTCTAAAGTATGCATTTGGTATATTTCTTCCATAACCCCCCATTATTAACAAGTACATCATTGGCATTGATGCAAGAATATTACAGTATTGCTGTTAACCATAGCCCACAGGTTACATTAATTGCATATTTCCTATGATTCTGCACATTCTTACCAACTTGCAATAGTGATATACATTTTTTCTAGTTCATAAAATGACATTCTTGTATTTTTACAATTAAACATAATTCTCATCAACCTCTAGGTTCACTATGTTATTCAGTCCCTTGATTATTTTCTAGCTTCATTTCATTTTAATGATGTCATTTTACTGTCTTCTGGCTTCCATTGTGTCTACTGACAATACCAGCTGTCAGTCATATTCTTGCTTTTTAAAGTAAATGTGTATTTTTATTTCCTGCATTTCGAATGATCTCTTTATCTTTAATTTTTCACAGTTTTCCTATGATTTTTCCAGGTGCAGTTATTTTGTACTTAAGCTACTTGATTTCACTAAGCTTCTTGGATCTATGAGTTGCTTTCTTTATTGGTTGTGGAAAATTAGCATCCTTCTATTCCATTCTCCTCCTTTTCCTCTGGGATTCTAAATACATGTCTTAGGTTCCTAGGGTTACAATTAAAAAGTACCAGAAACTGAATGGCTTAAAACAATAGAAATGTATGGTCTCACAGTTTTGGAGGCTAAAAGTCTGAAATCAAGGTATCAGATGGGCAATGTTTCCTCTGAAGTCTCTAGGGAAAAATCTGATCCATGCCACTGTCCCAGCTTCTGGAAATGCAATCCATGGCATTATCTGCCTCTGTCATCACATAGAGTTCCCTCCCAATCCCATATTTCTCTGAGTGAAAATTCCTCTTCTTACAAGGACTCCAGTTATATTGGATTAAGGGCCAACACTAGTCCAGTATGACAACATTTTATTTTGCCTGATTCCATCTATAATGACTCTATTTCCAAGTCACATTCTCAGGTATTTGGGATTAAAAATTCAATATATTTCAACATATAATAACATGTAAGTCAGGCCTTTTGACAATTTCCCCCCTATGAGGATCTTGATGATTTTAGCTTCTTCCAGAGAAGGTTCATCATAACCAGTGTTTGACAGCTAGAGTGGAGCAAATTGCTTTAATATAATTTGGGACTGATCTTACTCAAACTTGGGTGAAAATTTCAAAAGCTTCTGTGTACTTCTGATTCAGTCCTGCTGCTACTCCACAGCTCTTCAAGTGCAATACTGAGAACTTGTGGTGATTACCAGGTGCCACAGCTGTCTTAGGTCCTCAGCCGCAATTTCTGTCTCCTTTACACTGGAAGTATAATGAAAACTCCATTCTGCTTTCCAGCAGTTGTCTGGTGAACTGTTAAGGCTCTTAAATGTTGCATCTTTAAAATGTTGCAAATGCTTGGCAAGGGCACACAACAAAGCCAAAGCTCACCACTCAGCACTTCAATTTTACAAGATTTTTGCCTCCTAAGCATAGTTTACCATTTTGATTCCAGTTATATCTTAGACATAAAATTCCAGAAGAGAAATCATTGCAGGAAAGGTCCTATACTAATAAAACATTTGACAAAAATGGCTAAAATTTCCTTCACAAGGATTGAAATCAATTATATCTCATCAAAATATACTGCAGAAATTATTCTTATTTGGAAAGTGGTTCTTTTCTATAGTCCTTTGATTCAATATAGGCAATAAATGAAGATGTGCAAAATTGCGTGAATGATTTTGTCTACAAGAAATTCCTTCTAGAAATAAGAGTAGAAATGTGGTAGCTGATAATCCTTCTTAGCTTAATATGAGAAGATAAAATAAATAGCTCCTCCTTGATGAACTCCAAACATCATGTAGTGATCACTATAAATGGAGAATTAGTTAATATAACAAATAACAGCATTACAGAGATATTGTCATTTCACTCATGTCTTTCAATAAGAACAGCATATTGTTTGGTGCCCTCCACCACTTTGTGTATATATTTTTATCAAGGCATCAACAATAGTGTATGTGTTTAAATAGACTCAAAACTTTGAAGGTTGGAACTTTACCTAATCAGATACATTTATCACAACTCCTAGAACACTGTGGTTATTTAATACAGCTGTGTCAAGTGAATATTTAATGAAGGAAATGGAATTAACAACAACATCAAATCTTTAGCCTACACTATGTCAATAGAATTGCTTTGTTTTGTTTTTCTAATCTTCCGTAAGTGGTAGACATGTTCCTCTTCTCTTGGCCAGAAAACTTTATCAGAGCATCCAAGATATGGCCCAGGCATGGTACCATAGGCCAGTATTGACTAAAGAATATCATAAATTATTTTTCCAATGATCTTATTAAATATACTTTAATATGTATTTTTTTTTAATTTCAGAATCTATTATCACTAGTACAGCTAAAATCCAAAGAAGATGCAATTATTATTTTTACAATATTAAAACTAAGATTTAAAGAAGTTCTGTCAATCTTTCAAGATTCATGCACTAGAGTTTCCTGATCCATAAAGTCTGGGTTTGTGTGAACCTCATGGTTAACTAGAGGAGTGGACCCAGCTCACATACCCACCTTTACAGTTTAAGAGGAAGCCTGAGGCAAATATAAGATATGGAGTATAATTAATAGCAATACTTTGATGATGCTGTTTCATAATTTGTTACAGATGTTTCAAAACAATGCAAGGTATTGGTCGTTGAATGAAGTATGGGAGCCCTGTATGATGTTATGCAAGTTTGTTTTGTAAGTTCACAACTTTTACTATACACTTATTGTTTATGTATGTTCATGTATGAATGATGTACTTTAATAAATTTTTTAATGCAAAAAATAAAAGAGGAAGCCTGAGGAATCATTTACAACTGCATCACTCACATCTCTCAGTCGAGATTCTTCTTTGTACCATCATAAAGTCATTTGTCTTGTCGCTTCAGCTGGATTAAATATTTCTGCTCTCCTGGCTTGGTCTTGCTGCAGAGCGTCAGTGACATCCTCACCAAGCACACGTTGAATAGGGCAATGGAGCTCAAAGTATTGATCAAACTATTATTCAAAATGTCAATCCCTAAAATTTTTAAATTATAACATTTAATATTCCTGTGACAGTCATGATTTTAAAGGACCTCAACTTCACTTTTTTTTTATTAGGTTAAAAAGTCTCCAAATTCTCAAAAACTTAATATTCTAAAGAATAAATTCTGTATTTTGCAGAATTGAAGTGAAACCATGACAGTCCTTAAATGCAGTTCCTTTGGAAGTGTCCATAGTGTAGTGATTATTACGTTCCCCTAATATGCAGATCCTTTGCTAAAAACTGTCTCAAAGACGCTTAGTTTGGTCAACATCACTCCTTTGCTAAACCATGTACAGTTTCAATCGTATATTCCCACAGCAGGTTAAAAGGTAACATGGTAGAAATTTTAAAAATATAATTTGAGCCCATTATAAACAACATTATGAGCTTTAGAGTGTATAATGAAAAGTGAAATGAATGTGTATATTGTGGTGTAGTTATAACAGTGTTACCAAGAATATTTTCTTAATGTATGTTCTAAGAAATTGAGAATACCTATCTAAATGATTGAAAAGGCTTAATTTTGTATATTCCCTCTAATACTGTAAATTTTCTTGCATTAAATTCAATTATATAGTGTATACACTTTGGTATATAAGGTTTGTTCATTTAATTTTATTATAAAGAATATTAATGCTTCGTGATACCAATGGATAATTAGAATAAATCTATGGAGTACTTCAATCAGTATTGCCTTATATTTTATCTATTCATTCATTCGCTCATTTCTATAACTTATGTGCATTTTATCATTTTTCTAAACTATTTGAAACCATGGTTTTAATGATATTTCCTTATCCCTTGCTATTTAAGTACATATTTACTAAGAATAAATGGTCTCATATATCTCCATAATATCATTATGACTTCAAAAATTTAATATAGACACAGTACTTTATCTAACCACAGTACATATTCTAATTCCATAATTTGCTCAATAATATCATTTTGAGTATCTTCTCTTACCCTAGTACAGATATAGATTATGTGCTATATATTATGTAATGATCTTGTTATTTCTACTTCATTTCCTTTAGTCTGAACAGTTCTTCAGATTGCCTTTGCCTTTCTTGACTAACATTTTGAAGGAGGGAGAAATACATTTTATAAAATCATGCTCAGTTTGAGTTTGTCTGATATGTGCTCATGGCCTATTCAGTTTTTTTCTCACCAGCTTGAATAGATATGATAATATACCCACAACAAGATGTCCATCCCTCCATTGGTGATCCTAATTTGGTCCACCTGCTTAGGTGCTGCCTGGCCACTCCACTCTATAGTTACCATTTTCCCCTTGCAACTTTCACAGTGAGAATACAAGTGATAACCCTAATTTATTACATTTATGCTTTTGCTCAATTCTATAATATTCACAAAATAATTGTAGAATCCGCATACCTATAAAACCACCCATACACACACACACATGCACAAACTAATATTAAGAGTTCAAAATTTGCTTCTTTTGGTTCTGATGGAGGAAACTGGGTTACTGTATGATGGGTAACATTTAAAAATAATTCTGATAATCTCTCCTGATTGAAAATTATTGATGCAGACTTTTATGATATGAATTTTATACATTAATTTTCCCTTCACCTAATTTTTATTAGTTATTTTAAAAGTAATTCCTCTCATTTTAGAATATGTATCTTTGTGTACTGATGAAGTCGGTTGTCTATTGCTAAGTAACAAACCACCTAAACAAGAAACCTTTATTTAACTCATGATTCTATGAGTGAACAATTTAGGCTGGTTTCAGCTTGGTGGTTCTGCTAATCTCGGCTGGGCTGGCTCATCCATCTGACCAGGTACTGGCTGGCCCAGGATGATCTCATTCATATGCTCAGCAGATTTCTGGCTATTGGCTGTGATGATGGGGTAACTGGGGCATGAGTTCCGATCATCCAGCAATATAGATAGGGATTGTTTACATCATAGTTGCAGTTTCCAAGAGAATGAACAGAGTGCCCAAGACCTCTTGAAACCTAGGTTTGGAAACCGACTCTCCTTCTTTCTACCACATTTCATTAGCCAAAGTAAGTCATAAGACCAGCCCAGATATAGACAGTTAAATTGGAAACTGCACGGATACAGGGAGAAGTGGAAAATTGTGACATTTTGCAATCTACCACAGTTGCCTCAAATCTTTCTGGAAAAGGATATGGTCTATAAAAAAATAAATAATTGAAAGGAACCAAAAAAGAAATGTTTTACTTTAATGTAAATTGGTGTTTATGAAAATGGCATGAAAACATACAGATGAACCATATGGTATTTGGTTTGCAATGACTTTTATGATTACTGCTCTCTTTCTAGCTGTGAAAATCACAGGTCAAAATGGTTCATACTTATTGGGTGTATTTGAGAAGTGAGGGCCCTAGGAAAAGACTGAGGTTCAACCTCACTATTATTCATCTATAACTAATCAAAAGGAAATATCATTGTTTTTGTGTGAATATTTAAATTTAAAGGAAATTTTAGTGATGATTGCATGAGATATAATGAGAAACTGAAAATCTCTGGGATACAAGAAAAACACATTAAACTCAGTATTCCTTCTCATTGTTTTTCATATACTTATGCATAGTAATGGATTTTCAATCTTTAAAGAGTTATTTTCATATCACCAGGAAATTCAAAGTTTGTTAAAAGTTTTTTTTAACATTTGAGAGGAATATATTTTGAATAATCTAAAAGTAGTCAATAGTTTTTCATCATCATTAACTATGCTGCAGGTAACAAAAACCAATCCAGACTTTCCCAGTCATAACACAAACTAAAATTTAGCTTTGCAATAATTGCTGTAGTTTTACAAATTAAATGTATTCTTAAATATCACAAGTCACAAACCAAAGGTCATCAAGATAGACAGAGGTCCTCACAGTAGTTTAAAAAATATTAAACTACCCCTCCTTGGGAGGTCCTGATACTTTCTCAAATAATATGACCAAAAGCATTGGAATATATAAACTTTGTCTAATAGAAGAAACAGAATAATAAGCTAAATCCTCAATCTTAATGCTTTCACCTATGAACTTATTCCTATAAAAATGAAACTATTCTAATTATAGTTAATACCTGAGAGTTACCTGCTGAAAAATGATTTGTTGCTTGTGTGGCCTCTCTTTAAGCCAAACTCTGCAAATAAACTCACTACTTTCTTCCCAACATGAAACATGACTCCCAAGAATGAGCCTCCCTGGCTCTGAGGGATTATTACCAAGCATTAATCAGTGATACATTTGAGAAAGACCTTGAACAAGAGGAAGAAATATTAAGTAAGGTAGAGTTTTTATGACTAAGAGGATTCAAAGTGAGTTGGGAGATCATTCTGGAGGTTACGTTATACAGGTCTCAGCCAGATTTCACAAACTGCCACAGTAAACAAAGACTCAAACAAAAGTGTTCTTGAGGGCTCTATGGATGCCCAGACACCATAGGTAAGCCACATGGCCACATGAAATCAACAATCCCCCCTCAGTGAGCTTTATCTGAGAATATATGAAAAACTATGTCCACTCATCTATAAATCCTGTAGTCCTATTCTTCTACTTCTTTCATTTATACTTATGATTTTCAATTTACTTAAGTATGTTTCTTAATTGTTCAATTGTTCCCTTGCTGGTTGAGCCCTGAAACTCAGCAGATATGTGGCCAACACCTACTCTTCAGTTTTTTGGGCTTGCCCTGGACAATTACACAAACTATGGTATTCCCATCCCAAAAGTACATAGTATCTTCGACTGCAAGCAAAACAATTCTATTCTTATGCCCCATGATATCTATGCCCCTTCTCAGCCTGAAGCAATCAGAGTGGACATCATCCTTAATCCCTCAAGACTGAGGAATGAACAAAAATAAGAGGAGAGTATAATCACTCACTAAAGAAGATTTACTGTTATTGTAGTTATTTTGTATTAATTAAATAACTTGCAACATTGATAAAAATAATTTGTGAAATAAACAAAAAGAGGAGGGAAAAAAACATAAGCATACCAAAAAAAAAAAGTCTTAAAGGAAAAGTTAAAAATTAATAGCTGAGTTGTCATAAGCTAACTTTACATCTTTTTTGGGGGACACAGGCAGGGAGCTCCCTTCCTACTAGAATTTACCCACTGTCTTCCATTCATTAAAGCACCCTAACATTGCACCTGCTCTGTAGAAAAGCACTCTGCCTCATCAGGACCTGCCCAGCCATCCTTTCTTAACCCACTGTCTAACCCACCATCGATGTTAACTCAACAAATACACTTACTATTCACACATGTTCAGTTTGAACATGTTCACAGCTCACCATTGTGACACTTCAGCATGTTTATGCCTTTGCTGATGAGTGGAGTATCTTTCTGGCCCCTGGGAAGAAGAATGCACCCTCAAATGGCTTACCTGAACAGTGTTTAAGGGGTGGCCTCTACCAAGGTGTGGGTGAAAGTTATGGGTTGGGGAAGTAAGCATGGACTATAAATTGAAATAAAGCTTTAGTTTTTCTAAGGAATGTTAGGTGGGCAGAGATGAAAATGGAATACCTAGAGATCACTCTCCAATCTCTCCAATCTCTGCACCACATATAAAACTAAGGGTAAAGAGTCCTGCATAATGCAATCAATAAAGGTCAGCCTCCAGGGCACAGAGCAGAGTAGAGCAGCTCATATGGATCTGGAAGGGCCAATAGAAAGTAACCAATGCAGTATTATTAGTAAATGTCTCTTTCACCTGGACAAATGTGAACAAGGCATGAAGAGCTTTTATGCCAAAGAGACCCTAAGTGATGCCTGGAAATAAGAGTTAACCAGTATTTTGTACAATGTTGTACTTAGTAAATTGATTGAGATGGATGTAACTTTTTGGAGGAATGTTTGAGTAAAGGTAAGGCTTATGTTATAAGTGGATTTCTGAAAGTTGGGAGGAGAGAATGATTGTAAAGAAATTTAATTCTCATTTCTAATCATTGACAATATTCAAACACTTGTCTCTCACTTCTGTAGCTCTTTTCCTCCATCCTATATTTATTAGAAATAATGAAGTCTAACATTATTTTTTGAAGGAAGGGCTAGTACATGAAAAAAAAATTAGAAGTCATTTCTTATACTTTTTAAAAGTAGTTTAATATACAAGGGATTTGAGGTGGCAGGTATACTTTTGGGAAATGGCATCTTGTGTGGGTGAAATATTTGAAGAGCTTAGGGGGAAGAAAATTGGAATTTTATGTAGGTCCCACACAGAAGAAAACTGACTAGTGAGTGGGTAAAATGGATGTGGAAAGAAATTTTACCTCGATCTATGGACAAACTTTCTAGACCACTTTCAAATAATGGTATTGCTGCTACAGGTCATAGGAGTTGTATGTCATCAGACAGAATCCAGTAAGAGTGTAACAAATTTAAGTACCAAGCACTGGGTGAGACATCAGTGATCTTTAAACATCTTTCATCTGTAGAAACCCCACTTGGGATTTAAAATGTTCCACTTGGACCTGGTATTGGGGGAGGGGGGAGCAGAGGGAATGGTGAATAAATACCCTGCCCACATATCACCTTCTGCAATCTCTTGTCAGTTACCATAAGTAAGGTAAGTCATAAACATTAAAATACTGATGTGTATACATCTCTTCTACTCCATTTATACTTCCAATAGAAATCTTAATTTTTTACTCAAATACAGCAAATGAATGTCTATACATAATGACCAGTTTTACAACATAATTTATAAAATTGTATCTTTGAATGTCTAGTTTTATCTACACCCTCAATCATTCCAAAAGTAAAACAACTAGGATTCTATAGTAAAAGGGATGATGTTCCTTTATGCTAACATATTCTATATAGGAGAGAACAGGCATATGAGTGCCCTGAGGGGGAAATAAGAAAAGTAGGCTTGTTTTTTACTGACATTAATAGTCAATAATTCTAGATCCTTTTGCATTTTACCCACCAACACTGGGCCATCCATGAAATCCATTTCACTGGGTTGGTCACAGCAGTTTGTTAACTTGGACTACAGAGGCATGTTTAATCAAGGGGTCATTTTCCAGTATGTTCCTTTGCATAATGTCAGTGATTTGAATTCTTGTGGGTCAGTATTCCAGTAACCAAGTCTAAATTCCTCTCCTCAGCACAGCTGGTGCCAGGAGTTTTGAGGCTTGTAGCATCCAAGGTCACTCATTGTGTTTCTGATTAAAGTGAAATAAACGGCTTGTGTTTATGCATGCATATCATGACTATGTTATAGATTTATTGATAATGGGTTTGTGTATTCAGAGGTGTTACTGTTTTATCTTCCTCTAGGTCATTGCCACATCTAGGTGTTGAAAGAAAATCTGAGGGTCAATTTAAGATGTTTTTGCTCTTCATTCGTAGAATAGTTCCCAAAGAAATGTACATTAATTGATCATATCAAACACCTCATGATTCTTTTCTCCTTTCCTACCTAAATACTCACTTTAGTTTGGCTTATTTTGGAGACTCCAGGGATGCAGTTTGACACTTCACTCTGGGCTTCCTGTAAGAGGTCAAGAGTGGGGATTGACATCTGAGAGTCACCAATATGGAGATGACATTGAATGCCATGGGGCAGCATATGATTCCCAGGCAGGAAGAACTCTCAGGGTCTCTCAAACATGTAGCAGTGTGATTCATCACACCAATGAATCTAAGCTGGCCAAGGAAATATGTTGGGATATGAGGGAGTAATAAGCAGTGATAAAAATGACATTCAGTGGATTTTGATGTAGTATACTAGTATAAATGAACTGGAAGGACAGGAGTGGGTATCAAAATGTAACCATGGTAAAATTCCCATTAAAGACAATGTTTATGAATGTGGATGAGTTGATGTGACAGTTTGAAGATTTTGTGAATTCCATCATGTCCTTAGAGGTAATCTATTCCTGCAAGGATGGTGTGGGACCTTTTGTTTGGAGTACTTCAGTGGAGGATGACCCAGGGTGGGTCTCAACCCTCTTGCTGGAGTCCTATATAAACAGGAGAAACCAGAAGCGATACACAGAGAGAGAGCACTGTAAGCTTTATTCTGCTATGTGAGAGAGGACTCCAGGATCACCTACAGCCACAGAAAGACAGAGAAACCCTGAGAGGCTGAGATAGGGGCCAGAGGCTGGAAATAGTAGAGCAGCCCAAAGCTGAAGAGATGTAGACTGGGGAAAGATGAGCCTTATTGCCTACAGCTGAGTTCTGAGAGAAAGAGCACCTGGAGGAGAGAGCGAGATTGGCCACCAATTTGCCTTGCCACAGGGCAGGAGCCTTGGATCTCCCAGTAGCTGGCCTATTGGTGAGGCAACATCTGTAATGATACCTTGATTTGGAGATTTTCACAGCTTCATAACTGTACGATTTTACCCTAATAGATTCCCATTTTAAAAGCCAACTCATTTCTGGTATTTTTGTATTGGCAGCCTTTAGCAAACTAAAACATTTGGGGACTGTTAAAGAGAGTTGGAGTTGAGGACAGAAAGGAAGTTAGACGTGAAGATACAAGTATTAGAGGACTCCCAGACTTTTTCACATCATGGGAAACCTAGAAAAATAGATATCTGTACAGCACACTGGGATAAATGGGTGAAGCTGATCAAGCTTCCCCAAGCCCTGTCTAGAGTTTCTAAGGGCTTGGGACACCTGCCTCATGCATACCAGAGAATATATTTCAAAAGTACTGATCTGCTTGGATGTTGCAGTTGTCAAGAATAGGATTCAAATGATTAGAAGAGGGGTGGAACAGGAGACAGTAGCTAAAGTTATTGGTATCTTTTCATACAACTCCTATTCTGGCTAGGAACAGCAATAAATGTAGGAATTAGAAAGGAAAGAAGAGGAACCTTTGCTTCCTCATCTTCTTTCTTGTTATCATTATGTTGCCTTATTCTTTGAACACAGATCCACTGTGGATGTTAAAGGTCTACTCTGCTCTATATAGAATCATTCCCCCCAACACAAAGGAAAGTTATTTTTTTCCACTTTATAGCTCTCATTTTGCTGGTGACTAAACCCAACTTAAGCTAACTTCCATCCTTTAGAAGCTCTGCTTGATTCTTCCCAGGTTCCTAAAGGGCCTTCCAGCTACAGCTCACATAATGTCTGCAAAGATGCTCTATGTCTGACTATTCCATATGTGGATCCTGGTTCTCTTTCTCATTTCAAACCTCCTCACCTTCACAGGTGGGTCTACTGGGCAGGACTAAAGGGGCTTGTGGGAGGTTGAATTATATACTTTATCACAACATGTTTTTAATCTTAATTCATTTCTTGAGTGTGAACCCATTTAAGATCTTTTGAAGATGTTATATTTGGTGGATTGTATCCCAATTGAATATGGTTGGTCCAAATACCATTCCTGGAAGAATTATTTTTGAAGAGAAAGTCACAGAACCCAGAAGAGAAAGGAGAAAGCAAGTGCCAAAAAAACTAAGGACCCAAGGATCTTTAACAGCCAGCCCCAGAACAGCACAATCTTTGGGCATATAGTACCACTTTGCTGATGCCTCAATTTCAGACTTCCCCTAGCCTTAAATCCATAAGTTAATAAATTCCCATAGTTTAAACCAAACCATTGTATGATATTTGTTTTTATCAGCTGGGAAACTAAGACACTTTTTGGTACCAGAAAATAGGGTGCTGCTATTACAAATATATCAAAATGTGAAGATGACTTTGGAGTTTGGTAATGGGTAGAGGCTAGAAGAATTGTGAGGTGGTTGGTAGAAAAAGCCTAGATTGCATTGAAGAGGCTGCTGGTAAAAATTTGGAATTAAAACTGTTTCTTTTAATTCCTTGAAAAGAAATGATGAGTGTATTATTGGAAACTGGTGGAAAGGCGATCCTTGTTTAAAAGGGGCAGAGACCTTGGTGAAATTGTGTTCTGATGTCTGATGGAAGACAAAACTTGAAAGTGATGAACTTAGATATTTAGATGAGTTGATTTCAAAGCTATGTGTGGAAGGTGCAACCTGGCTTCTCCTTGAAGAAAGCAGTTCCTAATGTGATGTAATAGAAAAAATGTCCTCTGATGTCAATGATGGAGACTGGAGTTATACTTCCACTTAACCTCTTATGAGCTGTATGACTTTTGCCAAGAAGCTCAACTTCTCTCTTCTTAAATTTTATTACCTGTAAAATAGAGAGAATTATATCCACTTCATGGAGTTTGTATGTGGATTAAAGTAGAGGTTTCTGTAAAAAGCCTAGAAGAGAAAAGGGCATTCATTCATTCTTCAATGAACATCCCCACTGACTGCCCCAACTCATCTGTTTCCAAGTTGTCTGAAAAATAACTAAACTTTGCTGTGTATTTAGATGAATGAGTAAAATGCACTTACTTTACTGCATGCTAACTTTTCTCATAATCTCATATAATATTGTTAAATGTTGAAGGCAAGATATATTCTTCTCTGTCTCCTCTTTTCTATAATGTCTTTAGTTACTTCATCCTCTAACTCTCACTATTTTACCTTCTTTCCTTTATTATTTAAGTCCCTATAGTTCTACAAATTGATTTTTCTGGGTACAGCAAACATTAGAAAAATAGATTATATGCTAAGTATTTAAATGTTTAGACAATTGAATCAAATCCCCCACAAAATACAAATTAGAGTCCCAATACCTGATCCTGTGAATAGGACCTTCAAAGATGTTATGGTGTGTCCAAACTGACTGTGGGTGGCCTTAATCAAATATGGCCAAAGTCATTTTAAGCAAAGGAAATTGGACATAGACAGAAGTCACAAGGATCAGCCAGAAGCTGGAAGTCAATGGAAACTGATGGAGAATGGAGAAGACACAAATGCATGCATTGCTGTGTGATGGAAAAGCCAAGGAACCCCAAAGAGTGCCAGAAGGTAACAACCCTTGGAGGAAGCAAGCCTTCTAGCCTCTGAAACCAGGAGCCAATGAATTTCTTTTGTTAATACAACCCATTGCATGGTATTTGTATTAGCAGCTAGGAGACTAAAGCACTCTCAAAAAATTTTAAAATGTGGGAAAACAAGCTGATGACCTCAGAATACAGACACAATTACTTATTTGGTGAGGACTCCAATTTGTCTCCATTGTCTTGTTTATCTAGATTGTGAATATTTTTTTTATTCAAGATTAAGAAACTTAGGATTACAGAAGGTGAGGAAATTTCTCAGGATTGTGTGTAAACAGTCTAAAATGGAAGAAAATTTTAGTTTAGAAAATTTACTTCATTCAAAGCCTGTGTTCTGTTTACTGTACAAAGAATCCAGAAAGGTTATACTAGAATAATTAGTAAACACTTGAACTCCTTATTATCTTCTTACCCTGAAGGTGTGAATTTGTTGCAGTTGAAGAAACAATATATCTGCTAATTTTTTCCCAAGCGCTTTGATAATATTTAGAGGAACTGGGAAGAAAACTGAGCAAACAGCCATAATACCCTGAATTAAATTAGTCACATGAACTCTCCAAAGAGGCTAAATATTTATTTAGGAACCTGAGGAATTATTCATCTTTCTCTTGTTCAGATATCTGAAATTGACTTTTTATAATCACTTTTATTAATAGTTTTATTAATACTTTAATATTAATTTTTTGACTAATGATACTTAAGAACTCTAAAGAATTAAATTTGCTGTTGTATTTCCATCCTTTTACAGCCAAAACATATTTGGCTTATTTTTTAACATGAGACATAATTGGGAGATTAAATTTAAATTTTATAAAAAGGAGTCCCTCTTGTTATTGTTTTCTACATTTATAAACAAATTCACTGTAATTTCTTTATAAAAAATTATACCCCAAAGTCACTTTAGATAAAGTTAAGAAACAGTTTTGGTCACCAGTTGTGCTATATGTTTTTACTTTAACAATCAATTGTCCAAAAAAATAAACATCATCCCTTAAAGATGTTGATTATTATTGGTCAGTTGCATGGAGGATTTAGCTCAATGTACCTACATAAAAACACTTTGCTATAAATAATATATTGCCAGTGAACCTTCTCAATGTCAGAGCTAGTATCATAATATGCTTTTGTTTGTAACTGAATGTATAATAGCTTCAAAGTAGTTTAATTTTAGCTTTGCAATGAAAATATTCTCTTAAAATCAAATATCATAGGGAGCAGATGTGGTTCAAGAAGTTGAGCTCCTACCTCCCACATGGGAGGTTCCAGGTTTGGTTCCTGGTGCCTCCTGAATAAACATAAACAAATGAGAAAACCAATGCAAGGAAGCCAATATGGCTCAGTGGTTGAGTACCAGCTTCCCATATATGAGGTCCCAAGTTCAATCACCAGCCCACAGTACATAAAAAAAAATAAAAAATTAAATATCATAGACTAATTTCACCATCATATAATTTACAGTCAAAGAGAATAAACATTCCTTGACAATAATCTGCTGACTACTTTATGTGAAGAAATGTCCATTTCTTATTTAATTTTAACCTTAAATAATCAGCCACATTTCCTAGTTCAAACACAGATGGTGCTGTCATCCACATGCCTAAAATGGGAAGAAAAGAAAAAAGTAAATGCAAGTTGACAATGACTACTTTAGCTGCTAACTCTAGAAATTTTATAGGAATATAATAGTTATTTTATAAAACAGAGGAATGCACTTCCTCATGGCTAATGTGTGTTACAACCTTTACCTGCACTTCTGCTCAAGAACAACATTATCCTACAAAATACAGCATATTTCATCCAATCCAAAGATTCCTGAATCCTGCTTTCTAAGGATACTGTGTTCCTTTTTACCTTTCTCTCCCCTTGGGGAGAAAAAAATACCAAATTGTGTCATGAATTGTAGACACTTTGTCCTTTGAATCTCAGCTTGAGAGTGCTCAGAGAGAAAGACCCAAGATAACAAAAGTAATAAAAACCATCCCCATCTTGTCTCTGACTCTGGATCACATCCTTTAGCATAGGAGACTATACTCGTGATATTAACAATAAAAGCATAGTTTGTCTTATTAATATGAAAATTGTCTTCAAGCTGTAGATTGTAATGGATATGCTTATATGGTTTATATTTTGTATGCCTCAAAAGATAAATTCTTGAATCAGATACTCCAAGGTGCTGTTTCTCTTCAGAATCTTTGAATAACAACAAAATTTAGCAGAACCATCCTTCTCAAAACTCCAGAAAACAGTTAAAGGATGTCAGTAACTGGGCAAGTGCTGAATCAATGACATACAGCTATAAAAACAGTAGGAGAAGCTCTTGGCACCCTTGGCAACCCATTCCTTACCCTCTTCCCAGCATGGTGTGGAGTCAGCCTGTGCTTCCATTGTGGTCCCTGACTATGCACATGCTGGGGGGCCTGCATGTCAAAGACAATCTATCCTGTATTAACAAGAAAGATTAAACCAGGAAACTCATCTCAGTCTCATGCTCCCAGTATTGCCTTGCAGGTAGGAACAGCTTGAGGAGAGCTAAAGCAGTGTGAGAAACAAGTCCAAGCAGCTCCTGGCAAAGGACTACCAGTTTTAAGCCATTCCAGGAGGGGAAGAAAGTGTATTTCAATAGGATTGGAAGGAGCATTCTTATTCCTGTGTAAGAGGGAAATCCAAAGGGCATGGATGAGATAAGATCAGGACAAGACACAGGCTCAGAAAAGACAGAATACCTGGCACTTCACTTTTGCCTTAAGCTGATCTTCTTGACAGGAAGGTGTAACTCTGAGGGAAAGCTATGGCCAATAAAGAGCTGACCTGTAAAGACTGTGAAAACTGCTTTTTGGGTGGGTTTGTTTGAATTTATTAGTTCCAGACACTCAAGGATATCGGTATGCAAAAGAAAGAAAGGGGACCCTTATCGTACACCTTACAAAAAATTTAGCTCAAAATGGATCAAGGACCTAAATATAAAAGCAACAACCATAAAACTCCTAGAAGAAAATATAGGAAAGCATCTTCAAGATCTTTTGATAGGTAGTAATTTCTTAAACCTTATACCCAAAGCATGAGCAACAAAATAAATAATAGAAAATGGGACCTCCTCAAAATTAACACTTTTGCACCTCAATGGACTTTGTTAAAAGTGTTAAAAGTCTAAATGCTGATTCAATGGGAGAAAATATTTGTCAATCACATATCCAATAAAGGGCTTAATATCCATACTACATAAAGATATCATACAACTCAACAATAAAAAGACAAACTACCCAATTAAGAATGGGCAAAGGACTTGAAAAAACAATTGTCCAAAGAAGAAATACAAATGGCAAAATAACACATGGAAAAATATTTAACCTCACTAGTGATTAGGCAAATGCAAATCAAAACTACAATGAGATATCATTCCACACCTATTAGACTGGCAACTATTAAAAAGCTGGAAAACTGTAAGTGTTGGAAAGGATATGGAGGGATACGAATGCTTATTCGCTGTTGGTGAGAATGTAGAATGGTACAGTCACTGTGGAGAACTATTTGGCAGTTCTTAAGGAAGTTGAATGTAGACTTGCCAGATGACCAGGCAATACCATTTCTAGGTATATACCCAGAAGAACTGAGAGCAGAGACATGAACAGGCATTTGCACACTGATATTCAAAGCAGCAGCATTATTCATGAAGGACAAAAGTTGGAAACAATCCAGGTGTCCATCACCTGAGGAGTTAATAAATAAATTGTGGTTTTTGAATGAGGGAATATTTTGCAAGGGTAAGAAGATGTGAACATGTGAAACATAGGACAAAATGGATGAACCTGGAGGACATTATGTTAAGTGAAACAAGTCAGACACAAAAGAGCAAATACTCTATGACTGTACTATTATGAACTAAATATATTATGTAAACTCTTGGAATTAATAATTAGAATATAAGTTACCAGAAAATACAAGGGTAGAAAATGTATAGCTGAGGATTAATCTTGCAGACATGGTAAAAAGATTGTTTATAAATCTTTGCAAATGAATAGATATGGTGAAAGCATATTATGGTGTTTGTAAGTAGCAGAGCTATTATACTACATGTCATGGCTTGAAAGGGAAAGTCTAAGATCAAGTATATTACAGATTATATAGGTGTGCCACCAACTTGGTCATATCATGAGAGAGCTTTGGCTTGGGAGTCATAGATTATAGTACTGTAGAAAATGGACACCATCATGAGATGGGAGCCATAGGTCCCAAAGGCCTTCTGTCTCCCCCCAGGTGTATTTATCATCAACACACTATGGACAATATGCCCATAAGAGACCAAGAGCAGTGAGAGAGGAAAGACAAGCAAGATGCCACTTAGCATTATAATCTACTTCTTGTATTTTGTGGTGTCCGCCCAGGCCAGTTGCCTCATTGGTTGTGTCTCATAATAAAAATGGTTGATCTGATGGTGGTCAGATCATGGAAGGGTCATTTTGATAGGGATGAAACCAATTAACCAGGATATACTAGCCAGTGTCCAGCACAGCTGTGGTGACATGAGGTTGAGATAATGCAAAGGCTGGCAGATAGCAACATAGCTATCATATGCCATCATGGCCAGAATGATACAATCAGTGCCCCCAGACCCAGGGTGACAAAAAGCTGGACCACTGATCCAACAAAACTTATGGATTGGTCTGGCCCAAAGATTGACCAACATCTGAGGGCTGATGCAGGTCACATAAATGAGGTCAATAAAAGAGAGATGAATGAGGAAGAAACACATGGGTGTGTGGAGATGGGGGTCCAGGCAGGAGACCAGGATAATGGTCTCATTGCCCATGAGTAATAGAAGGTAGAATATCAAGATGAATACAAATAAAATCCTCTCTAGCCATGGCTGCTCTGAGAAGCCCACCAAAATTAAGCTTCCTCCAGATGTGGAATTGTCTTTTTCCATCATCTTCTGGGTTACCTGAGAGAAAAAGAAAAAAAATCATTTGAGCATTGTGCTCTATCTGTGATGGATGAGAATACTGCCTCAGACTAAATTAGGTAGAATATCCCTATTCATGTATTTCCCCTTCTCTTTGCCCAACAAGAGACAGCTACCCAAATTAGAAGTCTCTTAATTATACATAGATACAGGAAATGCCTCATAGCACAATTCTCTCTACAACATTTTCTCTTTTAACATTCATTCCTTATTTAGCCTCCTGTTCCTAAATGCCTAGAATTAAATTGCTTCATCCTTCATAAGATCACCTTCTATACCTCTTAAATCACCTGCTCTGTGTCCCATACACACTTATCTAATTGTCAGTTAAACATCAACCAAATCATAAAAGCTCCCGGTGAGATCAAAAGCAATATAATCACATACACTAAAGAAAGACATTTACCTATGTTACAGTGAAAAGGGAGACCATCTAAAGGAGCCAATTTTAGAGAAATCTATGTTGGTGATACATGGACATGACTCAAAGAGGCAACCAGATAGGGAAAAGGACATGACTCAGTCTGGAGCCTACATATTCAACCTGTTGATCCCAATAATCTTGTACACAAAGAGTAGACCAGCCTTTCCATCCCCTGTCCTCTCACACTCTTTTCTTATGACATTTCATCTTTCTCATAGCTTCATTCATATTTGTTTTATTCTTATTACATCTTGATAAAAATACACCAGTTGTATGGGAATTCTGCACATAAGCATGATTGTTTTTTAAGCTCACAAATTTTGTAATAAAAATATATTTTAAAAAATAATCATAGGGTGACTTGGGGGTAAATACACCAAATGTAAGATATGGACTATAGTTAGTAAGATTTTGAGGATATTCTTTCACAATTTGTATCAAATGTCTCACAACAATGCAGGGTGTTGGTGGTGGGGTGATGTATGGGACCCCTGTATAATGTTATGCATGTTTGTTTTGTAAGTTCCAACTTTTACTATACACTTATTGTATATGTATGTTTATGTATGAGAGATATACTTAAATAAATTTTTAAATGAAAAAAAAAAAGTCAAGGACAATAAAAAAGCCAATTATACTTTCTAGGGAAAAAAAATATGCCATTGGAAAACTGAAAGTTGCATTTCCTCTGAATCTACAACCAGAAAGACAAGTCTGATAGAAAGTAGTAATAACTACCTTCCCCCCAATGTGGGACATAACTCCCGGGGATGAGCCTCCCTGGCAACGAGGGATTAATACCAAGTGCCAACTGGCAACATGATCGGAAAAAGACCTTGAATAAAAGGGGGAAAAGGTAAAGATAAATGAGTTCACATGGCTAAGAGACTTCAAAGAGAGTCGGGAGGTCATCCCAGAGGTAATACTTATGCATACCTCAGTAGGATCTCATAGAACACCAAAGTGGATATCACCCCACACTGAGGGACCCCTGAGGGCTCTGGTGACACCCAGGTCCTATACAAGTGGGGATAGCCCCAAAGATTGATGCCTAATTAGTTGGCTCTTCATTGGCATCTGTGTTCCTGAGAGTGACAGATTTGGACTCAAAGAAGTCATCCCTGCACATGGTCCATCAGTCCCTTCTACTCAAACGTATATGTGATGCAGGAGTTTTTAGGTGTACTTCCAGAGACTGTATCCTCTGGCCCACCTATGTGCCAGCTGTGCCGGGAATCTCAGTGGAGCTGCAACTCCTACCCTACAGATCAATGGACTCATCCAAGTAACCTGGTGAGGAGACGATGATGGGCGACAGCCATCCCAGGGAATGGAGAGGGCCTGCAGCTGAAGGCAAGATAATCCCATCCACTATATCCATGGAATATAAGCCCTCTCTCACTTGGAGGTGGAGTGGACATCACCTTCCAAGTCCCCTCAGGATTGGGGGAGGAGCTGTGGACTAGAGTGGACTTGGTGGTGTTCTGTTGTAGACATATTGTGATTCAAGCAA
>JAQZBX010035501.1:0-24551 GCA_029593785.1 Cabassous unicinctus
ACATGGGGCATTTTTGGGACATTGGAATTGTTCTGCATGACATTGCAATGATGGATACAAGTTATACATTTTGTCAAAACCTATAAAAATGTGCAGTGCAAAGTGTAAACCATAATGTAAGCTATAGACCATGATTAATAGCAATGCTTCAATATGTGTTCATCAATTGTAACAAATGTACCACACTAATGAAAGTTGTTGTTAAGGGGGAAAAGTGTGGGAGGGGAGGAGGTGGGGTATATGGGAATTCCCTATATTTTCAATGCCTCATTGATGGAATCTAAAGCTTCTTTAAAAGTAAAAAATATATATATTAATACTTGGTGACACTGATACTTTCCATAGTTCTATCATTTTTAGTTTAGATATCACCAATTTATTTCAATGGTTTCTCCTATGAAATGCTGTCTTAGTTTGCGAGGGCTGCTGTAACAAATACCACTGACAGTTTGGCTTAAACAACAGGAATTTATTGCCTCACAGTTTTGGAGAATAGAAGCCCAAAATCAAGGTGTTGACAGGAACACACTTTCTTTGAAGTCTGTAGCATTCTGGTGGTGGTTTTCCAGCAATTCATAACTGAATCTCTGCCTCTGTCACGTGGCTGTCTGTCTCCTTCCATCTCTTACCTCCTGTCTTCAAATTTCCTCTGCTTATAAGGTCTCCAGTCATATTGGATTAAGGTCTACTCTGATTCAGTTTGGCCTCACCTTAACTAATAGGATGTTTGAAGATCCTATTTACAAATGAGTTCATTCACAGGACTGGGGTTTAGGACTTGACCACGTCTTTGTGGAGGACATTTAGTCCATAACAACTGGTTTCCAGAGTACTCATTATTTCAATAGACTTATATTTGATATTATGTTTTTAAATGTACCCCTTTTATTCTGAGTGATGAGTGTAATACCCAGACATAAGTGAAATAGCCTGTTAATAAGTTTTTCCTTACCAATTTCAGCAGAGGTCCCATAGGCAGAGAATAAAACAATAGGGCCAATAAAACTACTGATTTACACAATTCCAGGGGTCACCATTCACATCATGGGCTACAGAAACAGTACACCCTGGAGTTGTGAATGCAGTGCACAGCCTGTTTGACACTACGTGGAAGCCTCTTACACATCCTAGAGAGAATTGCTGAACACCCTTGTAGGATATGCATTAGTCCAGCACCTGCTGCCAGGGTAGAAGAGGGAAGACAAAGTTCATTGCAATGAGGAAGAAACTGGGATTTCATCGGAGGGAGCTATAGAAGTGTTTGTTTCTCCCTGCCCCCATATCTGCTTTCCTCTCACCTTAGGCCAAGTGAGAAGGGCTTTCAGAGCATAGCTTAGAGAGCTTGGCCCTTGTCTCTGAATTTGGGAAATGCAGTGACTGATATTGTCTTAATTTTCCAGAGTTGCTCTAACAAAGTAGCACAGACAGTTGCCTTAGACAACAGGATTTATTGTCTCACAGTTTTGGAGGCTAGATCCAAAATGAAAGTTGTATTAGTCAGCCAAAGGGGTGCTAATGTGAAATACCAAAAATGGGTTGGTCTTTATAAAGGGTATTTATTTGGGGTAGAAATCCACAGATTTCATAAACTGTTATGTTTCTTCTCTCACCACCGTCCACTGGCATGTGTTAGAGCAAGACAGCTGCCGGCATTTGCCAGGGTTCAGGCTTCTGGGGTTCCTCTCTTCCCGGGGCTGCATTTCTCTCCAGGCTTAGCTCTTGTTTCCTCCACAAGGTCAGCTGTAGACGATCAGGCAAACGGCTTGCTTCTCTTCTCCTGGGGCCTTCTTTCCAACATCAAAACTGCTTCTCAAAAGACTGCTTCAACTCTTTTCTTTGCCATGTCTTTTATATTCGATTCCCCACCCACAAAGGGGTGGGGTTCAACACCCTACTGACGTGGCCCAGTCAACGCCCTAATCATAACTTAATCATGCCCAGATTAACAGATCAGTTTATAAGCATGATCCAATTATATTTTTGGTTCATAATTACATCAAACTGCCCAACTGTAACAAAAGTGTCAGTAGGCCATGTCTTCTCTGAAGTCTGTAGTGTGGTGGTGGTAGCTTGCTGGTGATCCATAACTTGTTCTCTGTTCCATTGCATGGCCATATGTCTCCCTGTCTGTCTCCTCCTCCTGTGTCCAGATTTCCTCTATTTATAAGGACTTCAGTCATATCGGGTTAAGGCATTCCCTGATTTAGTTTGGTCTCATCTTAACTAATAACATCTTCAAAGGTTCTATTTGCAAATAGAATCACATCCACAGGATCAGGGGTTTAGGACTTGAACATGTCTTTTTGGGGGAAATGATTCAATTCATAACAGATATGTACCTCGAACACAACTTCCTTGTAAGTGCAGTGTTCCAGTTGTGATCTGATCAATGCAATACCCAGAAGAACTTGTATATCTGAGACTATAAGCCAGTGTCACATTGATATTTTTAGTTGCCGTATCACAAAATTGCCTTAAGTTTCCAAGCAACTAAAACATTTAGATATTTCTCATATGAATTATTTGGGTGGATAACTTGATATTTTGTATGGTCAAATGATTTTTTTGAGCCTAAATCAGAAGCAACTTATTAAGGTGGCAGCACTACATGTAGATTCAGAAAGCTTTGGTTTGCATCCCACCTTGTCTACTTACATCCAATCTCTCTAAATCTCATTTTCTTATCTGTACAATAAGAATAATAATACCTCCCCCAAGGAACTGTGATAATTAATGAGATAACATGTATAGGTGGTTAGAGCATTGGAAGCATTTGCTACATGCTGATTCCCTTCAGCCTCATTTTGTGTCTATGCTTATCCCAAAGCACCCGGCAGGGGATGGTATAACACAGGGATTGAGAGTCATTGCTAGGGAGGTGTTACCACCTACAAGTGTGTGACTTTGGGCAAATTACTTCAATTCTCTGCTTCTCAGAACCTTTCTGGTAAAAAGGGGGAAAATAATAGTATTTAAGTATAAGATGAGACATGACATTTAAAACATTTAGCACAGAGTCTGGCACACAGCATGCACTCAGTAGTTTTTTTTATTGTTATCATCACTTCTGCTGCTGTTACACTATAGTAGAGTTTCTTATTTGCTCTGAGAACAGGGCCTATAACTGTCCTCCAGAATTGTGGACAAAGGGTCTCTTCGAAACTCACGAAACCACTGTCCTTATTCTGGTGATGATTGGAGAGCCTTTTACTTAGTCATTCTGGAAATGAGTGGCTGGTTTCCAGTGGGGAGAAGGTATAGGGTGGAATGGCCACAGAATTGCATTTGACAGCCTCTCTCTCTCATTCCTTTCAACCCATATTTCCTACCAAACTTTTTGCCAATTCCTTTGAGATGTATCCTTTCCAAAATTCTAGGCATCCTGTCTATGTCTGGCATTTTCTTGTCTTACTTGTACAAAGCCTAAAGTGACAAGGTTACTTTGATTCTGTCACTTTCATATCACCCACTAGCTCTTCCTCTTATCTAATTAACTTCAAAGTAGTAACTACCCTCATAGGTCCCCCTGCATTTGCTCTCCTGCTGGTCCCTCTAGTAACACTGCATCAGAGTGTTTGCCATCCACCTGTGGCCACCATCTATGTTTCATTGTGCTCCTTCTCATTGCTCTGGACTGTAGGCACAAACTGGATTATAGGTGCTAAATTGTAAAGAGATGCAAAAAGGTAAATTTAGGTTGGTCTAGGCCAAAATTTAAAATTTGGAATATGATTGTTTTTAACAACCTTTTCATAACAAAGAGACCCTTGGGTAATATTTTTATCATCATGAACCTAATAATCTGAAAAGGACTGTATTTTTATTCAGTAATGCTAATAAAAAATAGTGTCTTCTTATGAGAAAGCCAAATGTACCACAATGAAATTATCTCTTATAAATTCTGACAAAAGAAAAAAGAAAACTGTGATTTTTATTTAACTTGGACCATCTTACCCACTATAAATATGTTATTTCTTTTAGATTGTGTAAAACCTGAGAATAGCTTGGAAACCCATATTATTATCTTAATAAACCCTTAGTAGTTGGCAATCCTGTTTGGGAGTTGCTGGATTATGGATTTAACTGGAATCACTAAAACCAAATTATTTAATGAGAATGATACGATATATGTTGAAGAGTATAATGATTTAAAATTGCAAATAAGTTATTCCCTTTTAATTTTCTTCTTGAAGGTTAAGATGTATATTATGTTACTAATATGTCATAAATTCTCACTTATTCATAGGTTAATTAAGTACTTT
This sequence comes from Cabassous unicinctus, assembly GCA_029593785.1. Lineage (NCBI taxonomy): Eukaryota > Metazoa > Chordata > Mammalia > Cingulata > Chlamyphoridae > Cabassous > Cabassous unicinctus. The sequence continues at coordinate 4,263 of JAQZBX010035501.1, forward strand.
CTTTCAGGGGAGGAAAAGTGGTGGAAAAAGCAATAACTCTGGATCAGAACATCTGGTTCTTCTACTTATAGTTGATTGAACTTTATCTAGTTAACCATTCTAAGGCTCGGTTTCATCTGTAAAAAGAGATCAATACCATCCATGTGATGGTTAGTTTCCTTTATCGACTTGGCTGGCTTGTGGTGTCCAGTTTTTTCGGCCATGCACTGGTTTAGTTGTTACTATGGAGGTACTTCATGGGTGGGATTAGCATTTATGATCAGTTGACGTAAGATTACCTTCAGAAATGTAGGTGTGATAAGGAAAAGTCACTGCAGCCCCCCCTTCCCCTTTTCCTGACAAGAATCTCCCGCCTTAGAACTGGAACCTGCACTTCTGGCTCTGTAACCCTGCCCGCTTGATTTCGTAAATTGCAGTTCTGCATCTGTGACCACGCTTGCTTAGTTGCCTAAGGAAATGGAAAATTCCACCCGCCAACTCACTAGCCAATGAATGGGAGCCTGCAGACCCCAATAAAAACTCCAGAAAACTGGGGCTGGGGGCCCAGAATTTGGAAACCGAACTTTCCTCTGGGCCCGCACGCGTAATAAAGCCTGGTTCCTCTGCACCCTCCGAGTGCCGTCTTGGGTTTCTCATAGTGACAGCCACAACAGGTGAACCCCATGCAATCAGTTGGAGATCTTAAAAGAGAGAATTGAGGGTTACAGAAGAAGGGATTTTACCTGGAGAGTACACCCTCCCCTCCTCTCTGGCCTTCCCTATAGGCTGGAGCTGAAGGTTTCAACATCACTCTGCCTGGCATGTACATCTGCCCTACAGAATTTGGACTTGCCAGTCCCCACAATCACCTAAGCCAATGCCTTGTAATAAATCTCTTATACGTGTGTGTGTGTGTGTGTGTGTGTGTGTGTGTGTAGAGACATACATATACACACACATGCATGTATCTGGTTGGTTCTGTCTTTCTCTGCAGCACCCTGACTAATATACCTACCTTATAAGATTGGTGTGAGGATTAGAGGGGAGATAGTGACTAGCACAGCATAGGTGGGTAATAAATGGAGGTTATTCTTATGAAGATGAGCAAATTAACATGTTTTGAATGCTTACTATATGCTAGACCCTCCTCATTTTATAATGTAAGACTGAGGCTTGGAGATCATAAGTGATTTTCCAAAAGTCACAGAGCTACTATATGACTGTATTCATCACTATAGGCTGGTTTGCTGTGATAACCAACACCCCCCAAAATTTCAGCGACTTTAAGTAGCACGAATTTGTTTCTTGTTCATGTTCATGTCTATCATGGGTTGAGGGGAGGGGGCAGGTTCTGTTCCTCCTTGTCCTCACTGAGAAGGAAAGTGTCACTATCTGAAATGTCACTGTTTGCTGGGGCCAAGGAAAGAAAGATGGGGAATTCTTCAGGAGCTCTTAAATGATTCCACCCAGAAGTGAGTGACACATATCACTTTCACTCATATTTCATTGGCCCGATCAAGGCCATGGCCATGATGCAATCCTTTCCTATAACCCAAAGTAGAAAAGAACCAGATCATGGTGAATAGTAACACCTTCCATAGTGACAGAATCCAGATTCAAACTTAACTCTCTGCTTTACATATGAACTAAATAGGACAGCCAGAACCTCTCACCTCTTCTTAAGCTGGTTCTTTATAACATAGTCTCAGGGGTACATCTGAAGAAAATTCTCAGAATTTTAAAATACCACATATGCTTAACTACTTGAGTCTAAGTGCAAAAGCATGATGTCAAACAAAATGGAGAGGATTTATGGAATTCCCCCTTTTTTTGTGACTGTGGTAAGTTGAATTTAGACATTTTGAATTTTAATCCACATCCCTGTGACCTTTTGAAGATGTTATTTCTAGTTAAAGTATGGCCAGCTGAGCCAGGTGGGTCTTAATCCAGATTACTGGAGGCTTTATAAGGAGGAAGCCATGGGGAGGAGCCAGAAGAGAAAGGAGAAGGCATCACCAAGTGATGTAAGGCAGGAACCTTAAGGATTACCAGCAAGCACCAGAATGCTACAGACTTTGGAGAGAAAGCATTGCCTTACTGACACCAGGATTTTGGACTTCTCCTAGCCTCAAAACTGTGAGCCAATAAATTCCTATTGTCTAAGCCAAACCATTCACTATCAGGAAGAACAAGAGAGTGATGATAGATCATTGAAACTGAGTTTGTACCTTCTCTTTATGGCTTTGCCTTTTTCTTTGTCTTTTAGTTGGTAAAGTGGCCCCCTTTGGTGACTTCCTTCCCCAGCTTTCTTCTCCAGCTTTCTAGATGCTTCTCTACTCCATAGCAAATCCCAAGGTTAACATCTATGCTTTTGTCACAGATGTTAGAAAATGGCTTAGAAAATGGCCTTGGTCTCTGTGTGTAATTGTAGAACACATCTGAGTGGCCAGCGCCATAAAATTTTGTGCCTCCATTTCCAATGTTGTAGAATCTCGGGTCATCAGACTGCTTCTCCTGCCTGACTGATCATTTAGCTGAGGGAGAAAACCTCCCTATGGTGACAACCCTGCACAGGTGCAGATAATAAACTCTGTAGTCATGATTTCTCCTCCTCAACCATAATGTGGAATCTGATGTAGACTTTATTGAATGAGAGAAAAACAAAGAAACTTAGACGAAGGGAAAAATCCCATGATTCTTATCTTGGGTTAGCTATGGGGGGCATATCACAAAACTATCCATATTTCAAGAAATCACCTTTTTTCTTTCTAAATGAGATTATAAGAGCTTTGGAAGCTCATGATTTTGCTCTTTTAATCTGCTTACCTATTGATTTATTCTCACTGCTTTGGGCTTTCCTGCAGCTGACTGGTATATAATCTCTCCCTCCAGCTCCTAATCCAGAATTGTATTTTCTCCTTTGTATTTTCTTTAATGATTGTTACACAACTTCCATTGAGTTCTTGTCTTTTATCATAACATTAAAGCCTCATTAATTCAGAATTTGTGATCACTCCAAAAGTGACATAACTTTTTTTTTAAACCTTTGTGCTCTTAGGGAAAAAGGGTTGGCTAAGCAATTACTGGTGAAAGAATGCTTGCTTGTTGAGAGAATGTTCAAGCCCCATAAGAAAACTCCATAATTTCCTTTAGGGGTGCTTATTTGGGCAAAACTAATATGTTAATTACAAAAAAGAAATCTTTAGTCAATATCTATTTTTCAAGGGCCCTATCAGGTAGCACTTCCTTAATCTAGTTTGAATTACATTGTGAAATTATAAGTAATAAGGCTATGTTTTATTTTTTATAAAGATACCATAGTTCAAATTGTTTGCTCAATGAGCTTGACTGTCACCTATCTCCCATGTGAACAATCCCAGTTTTCTGCTCAAGGTCATGAATCTATTTTTAAGCCGAGCTTAAGAAATACAATATTCTTGTCTAGAAAATCTAATTCATTGGCTCACAGTGCCCCTTTTCCTTCTAGCTATAGAAAGAAAAAGATAATTCAGTCAGTAGAATATGATGCCAGAATGCTTGATGATCAGTGTTATTCTATTTTCAAGGAAGAGCCAAATCCATTGTACTTTAAACTGGATGAAGCTAGAAAACTTTTTATAGCTGATTGCCCTTAAGAGTGAGAGGGTGTGAAATATTCTACTTATTCTGTCAGTAAACAGATGGGGTTAAGAGTATGGGTTCTAGAATAATGGAGAATGGGATTTGAATCTCAGTTGTGCCCCTGCTAGCTGGTGTTTAATGTATCTGAGCCTTAGCTTCCTTATCTGTAAGATAATGATAAAAAATAATAGCCACCTTATAGTTCTGAGGATTAATGAGTAAAGCACTTAGCACTGTGCCTGATGCATAATAAACAGTACATGGATATTCTCTATTAGGACAAATGAAGCCTTAGTTCTGTGTTCTGCAGGTGTGCTCTCTATTTTTCATGGCAGTGAAGTGTCAACCATCTGTAGCTACTTAGGAAACACTGGATCAAGTAAATAAACCTAGTCTTCCATTGCACAGGCCATTGTGATTGGTGCTCACCTTCTCTCCCCAATTTAATTGCCTGTTGTTTAGAATGCATTTCTGGTGGACAATCATAGACATGGTGAGCAACTTAACATCCAACAAATTCATTCATCCATGGGTGAGGCCAGAACTAGAGAAATAATTATTTATGACATGTAATGTCACTTTCTTCATGGCCTTTCTACCAACTTGAGTGACCAGAAAATATGGCTTATCCTCCTTATATCACTTATTTAACAAATACTTATTAAGTACCTCCTAAATTCATGGCAATTCAATTGGCACTGAAGGAAAAGGCAGGAACTTACACTGGGGTTGGAGGAGACAAGGAAAACATGAAAATAACACAGTAGATGGATATTCTGCATGAATGATACAGGCATAAATATTAGAAGATGGGCTGACTCAGCAGCATCTTGACACATTTGAACCCTGTTCAAATTCCCTTTCCTTGATGAAGTCATCATCTCCTACCTCTTGTACATTTTTCTCCTCTTCCCTTTTCTGTTCAAATCACAACCTCATTACTGTTTGGGCTACTCAGCCACTGACTGAGTCCACTTTGGATTTAAAGATTTAGATGGAGCGGTCTCAGCGTGGGGAAAACATGGTCCTTTCCTCCAAACCCCACCTACCTGGCCTACTTCTATACATCATGTAAGGCTCATCCTAAGCACTGCCTCATTTATGAGTCTTTCCTTGATTTCCTAAATAGGCTTTTTGGGGTGAGGGTATGTGTTTATCATTAACATAATAATTTAAAAACAATATAAAAACAAATGTCCTTTATTCTTGCAGCTATTTTAATGGTTATACCTTCCCATCAATCTCTGTTTATGTGTGTGTCTCCTTTCTTTCTCTCTTCTCTTCCATCAGGGCCAGTCTCTTTCCTCTAGTACTGTAAAATCCCTGGGAGAGCATAGTGAGGGATTATCAGGGTATATATTGGGATTAGTGAGAAAGGATGTTCAGCATCACAAATAGTGGGTACCTGGCTGGAAATAGTGGGAGATGGGGTGGGGTAGCAGAATTAGTCATAAGTCACCTCTGTATTGCATCTTATACATTTCCATCACAGCACTTAGCACTTTGCTTTGGCATTCTTTGTCTGCATGGCTGTATAGCCAATTGGTTTAGTTGCTTAGAGCAATATATGAGAAATGGGTTGGCTTTTACAATGGGAATTTATTAGGTTAAAAGCTTGCATTTCTGACCTATAAAGTTGTATGGTGCAGAGTGTAAACCATAATGTAAACCATTGACAATGGTTAGTTGCAATGCTTTGATATTTGTTCATCAGTTGTAACAAATGTAACATACTCATGTAGGATGTTATTGGTAGGGGAGAATGTGGGGTGGTATATGGGAATCCCTATATTTTCTATGTGACTTTTCAATAACCTAAAGCTTCTTGGAAAATAAAGTGAAAATAGAAAAGACACTGGGGGAACACCCAGAAGAAATTCCCAATACACATAAAAGATAACATATCTTATGGTGATGATACAAAAAATCTTAAATTTTTAAATTTATTTTTTAAAATTTATTTTATTATTTTATTTTATTTTTATTTTGGCTTTGTTTTGGGGGAGGTTTTGGATTACAGAAGGGTTGCAACTGTGGCAGGGGAGGATCAATTGTGCAGGGTGTCAGTGGTGGGGGATATTGGGGAGGAGTGCACCTGGGGCATGCTTCTATGGAATATAAAGTTGTTCACGTGGTCAGATCCCCTCGATAACTGATGGAATATTGAATTCTCATCCCGGGGAGTCCTGCCACATTCTCTAATAGAGTGGCAAGAATTCTAGAGTACATGGGCAGTGCCTAGTGAAGGACAGACCAATATGTGAAGCCCTTGATATGGATGCTTGTACTTATGAACCTTGTTCTTGTGAATTGAAACTTAGCCTAGTATTATATATTGCCTGAAAGTTACCTCCTGAAAACCTCCTTGCTGCTCAAATGTGGCCTCTCTCTAAGTCAAATTCAATATATAAGCTCACTACCTTCCCCCTGGCTTAGGACATAACTCCCAGGGATCACCCTCCTTGGTACTGAGGGATTATTACCAAGCACCAACTATCAGTGCATCTGGAAAAAGACCTAGACCAAAAGGGGGAAATATTAAATACAAATGAGTTTTTATGGCTAAGAGATTTCAGAGTGGGTCAGAAGGTCATTCCAGAGGTTACGCTTACACACATCTCAGGAGGATCTCACGGACTGCCACAGTAAACAGTGCCCAAGGAGGGGTGCTCCTGAGGGCTCTAGAGACATCTAGACATTATAGATAGGGCAGACAACCGCAAGAAATCAGCACTCCATTGGTGGGCCTTATCTTGGAATATATGATAACCTATCTCCCCAATGTATCAGAATTAGACTCATTTATAATTTTCCTACACAGGGTTCTTCTGCACCTTTTTTTCTGAACCTATAATTAGCACTATACCCATTGAATATATGTCCCAGAGACTTAAGTCTTCCAGCTGCTCATATGCTGGTTGAGCTCTGAATCTCAACAGAGTTGCAGCCAACATCTACCCTCCAGTTCATCAGACTTACCCAGGATAAGTAACAAAAGGGTGATGATGGACAAAAACAGAGAGTATCTACAACTGCAAGCAAGACAGTTCCATCCATCTGTCCCATGGGATCTGAGCCCCCTCTCAATCGGAAGCAGAGTGGGCATCACTATCCTAAAATCCTCAAGTTTGAGGAATGAACAATCATAAGGTGGGAATGCAACTACGGACTAAAGTAGACTTATTATTGTTCTAGTAAAGGAAGAAATTATAACATTGATATAAAGGCAGTGGTCACCAGAGGTTCTGAGGGGAGGGAGATGGCAGAATAGGTGTAACATGGGGTATTTTGGGGACATGGGAATTGTTCTACATGCTATTGCAATGACAGATAGCACCCATGATACATTTTGTCAAAACCTATAAACTTGTGCAATGCAAAGTATAAATCATAATGTTAACTAATTGACCATGGTTAATAGCAATGCTTCAGTATGTGTTCATCAATTGTAACAAATGTACCACATGAATGAAGGATGTTGTTAATGGGGAAAAGCGTGTGTGTGGGAGAGGGTGGGGTATATGGGCATACCCCATATTTTCAATGTCATATTTTATGTAATCTAACACTTCTTTAGAAATAAAGAAAAAGAAAAAGCTTGCCGTTCTGAGGTTGTGAAAATGCCCAAATCTAGGCGTTATCAGGTGATGCTTTTCTCTTTGGGGACTGGCTGCTGGAGGTCCTGGATTCCTCTCACATAGCAGGGCACATGGTGTCACCTGCTGGTCTCGGTCTCTGCCTTCTCCTCTGGGCCTCGTTGCTTTCAATTTTAGGCTGTTTCATCTATGGTTTTGTTCTCCCTGGGTTTGTCAACTTCTGGAGGCTTCTCTCTACCTATGCAGCTTTTTTCTGTGTCTGCAGCTTTTTATTCCTCCATTTTAAAAGGATGCCAGTAAGAGGATTAAAACCCACCCTGGGTCATGCCCTACTGAAGTGACCTAACCAAAAGGAAGTTCCCTTAACTGAATATAATCAGAGGGTCCCATCTACAATCTGTTTACATGCATAGGAATGGATTAGCTTTAAGAAAAGGATTTTCTGGAATTCACTCATTTTCAAACTGTCACACCAATAGACTTCAAACTGAGGGTAGTTAAGAATTCTGTTCATCTTTGAGACCTCAGGCCTGGTAAATACCATTGATTCCCTTTGGCCACTAAATAAGCCCTTTATCTGCCCCATTCTTTTTGCTGATTTGATCCAACTCAGAAATAGTGATAGAAACATCTGGAGAAAACTTGCTTGTTCAGGTTATTCAGATGTCCCTTTAACTTTGTCACTTTATCCATTATATGTGACCTCTCAGCCTTTCCTATACCTAATGCTGCACTCATTAAATGGCTCCCTGGAATTAAGCTTATTAGGGAGGCTGGAAAACAAATTCAGGCAGGGAACCTCTTTCTTTCAATTGTTTGAAGTTAAATCCTTGTACATATACCCTCCTTTCTCCAGCTCCTCAATGCTTCAGCTTTGGGTGATCCAAGCTAATAATGGAGAGTATTTAGACACTCTCTTGTAAGCTTAACTCTCTGCACAATCGAAACTTTCCTGTTGAAAGGCTTACATTACACACTCCTATTGGGTTTTAAATTGTATCAATAAAATAAGTTAGCCCTAGGGTATCATTGAAATAATCATAGGTATCTAGTACTTCTGGGGAGAATGTCTTGATGATCTGATCTTTATCTTGGGTAAGAAAGTTGAAAAGTAGGAAAACTTATTCCTCCCATCTACTTGTTCATTCTTTTATTTATTGAGCACCTACTCTGTGAGAGACACTGTGATAGGCGCTGGCGATACAAGGGTGAAAGATATAAGTCTGTTGCTTTCAGAGTCCATGAGGGTAAATTATTTCTCTCACTGTGAAGATGATCTTGGGCAGGGGTGAGCATACTTCCTCTGGAAAGGGTCAAATGGTAAATATTTCAGGCTTTTTGGCCACAAGGTCTTTGTTGCAACTACTCAAGTCTGCTGTTGTAGCATGAAAGCAGCTATAGATTATTCATAAACAAATGGGTGTGGCCACATTCCTATAAAACTTTATTTATGGACATTGAAATGTGAATTTCATATAATTTTCATGTCATGAAATATTATTCTTTTGATTTTTTTCAAGTATTTACAAATGTAGCAACCATTCTTAGCTTGTGGGCTGTACGGAAAAAGGCAGTGGGCCTGTTTGGTTTGCGAGTCATAGATTGTCCAGCCCTGAACTAGGAGATGGTCACTGTTTAGTTTAGAACTGGGATTCCTAATTCCAGAAACTGTTCACTCAAAGTGGAGATCCAATCAATACTGTGGATGTAATCCCTGACTTTTCTCCTTTCTCACATTTCCTAATACCTTTGTCCCAAGCCCCTACTCCACAGATCTTTCTACACAACAGAAATCATTTTATAAATTTATGATGCTATTGAGGACATCTGGGAACTTGTTTTCCTGTGAGAAAATGAAAATGACTCCAGTGACTATTTGGTCTCTGAAACAGTTTAATTTAGTTTTTCTCTTTTTTTTCCTTTTTCTATCTCCATACTAGAAATTAACATAAAAATTCCTTCTGGCTAAATTCCCAATACATTTTCACAGTGAGCATTTTCTGAAGTGAAAATTAGTAGCTTCCTTGCAGTTTTCATCAGGGATGTGAAATTGTGCAGCTCACAGGGGCGGAGAACTCAAACCCCATTTATGAATTAATACATGCTGTTGAGGGTACCTCGTTGACTGCTGAGTGCCAGGCATTCTTTCCTACAGACTCCTGAGTGTCCAAATAGTATATTTTAATTTCCCTTCTCATTCCACCAGTGAGAGAGTACCATTTTCTATTTGCACAAATGAATTAATATGTAACAACTAGTACTTATAAAAGATTGTATTATTTACACCATCCTTAGGGGTTAGCAGCACCTGGGGCAAATTATAATGTCTTTTTATATCCCTCCCTATTTTTATCAGGTGTAATCTTGTCACCATGAGCATTAAGGGCACCATCAAATGGGAGCCATAGAGTAGGGGCAAACATAGGGGAGGAAATCTGGTTCAAGTCCCATGTATGGCTGCATATTGGTTGAAAATCTAGAGGTCTTCCTTGTGAAAGCATAAGATGCCATGTTCACATCATGTACTTTCTTCTTTGACGATCTCTACCTCCATCTAGATCTAGTCCTCTGGTCCCCAAAGCATCCATAAGTTCTTCAGTCTCAGGATATAAGCTATTGAACTAGCATCTATTTTTTCCCCCAGGATGACTCTGGTCTCTCAGGTCCAAAAATCTGGGTATATAGGAAAATTTGACCTTTGGAGTAATTCACAGGAGTGGTGGAGAAAAGGAATTGCTTTGTAATGGTTAAAGACAATTATATGCTCTGGAACCAGACAATTACATGTTTTCCCACTTAGGAGCTGTTATAGGTGACAGGCAAAATAATTAATTTCTGTGTCTTAGTTGGAATAGCTGTACAATGGAGGAGAAAAACCTACCTCATAGAGGGGTGATAAGGATTAAATGAGGTAAACAAGCAGTGAGTAAGCACTCAATAAAAATGCAACCACTTTGAAGAGATTTTTTTTCCTTTTCTCTTTCATTCATGCTCCAAACATTTGTTGACCTGCTGCTTGCTTCCTAGAATACAAAACCTGATATATAGAAGCTTATGTTCAAGTAGAAAGTGCAGCCCTATACACCAGCAAGTGCAGTACAGGGGCTTGAGTGTGAAACAGGGACATGTCCAGGCCGAGGGGGTGCACAGATGCCGGAGGCATCAGCACATCTGGGGGAGGCAGCGAAGGTGGAGTTCAAGCTGGGTGCTGAAGGAAGAACAGAAGTTTGTCAGATAGCCAAAGTGGAAGTATGTTCCCATTAGAAGGCAAGTATAAGAGTCTGGTTTTGCTAGAGCTTAGGGTAGTGAGGATGGAGAAAGAGGTCATGATGAGGTCAAAGATGGAAGCTGGGGTCAGATGATGAGGGTCTTGAATGTCTTCTGAGAAGATTGGACTCTGTCTTGCTCAGTGGGCCTTCATGATGTCTGGAAATACAGAATGCCGTTAACGAGGTGATTTCCTTCTTACCTTTGAGTAAGGCTGAGCTAGACTAGAGATCCATAGAGTGCTCAGTCACCTCTGATATGTCCAAACCTTCACTTATATATGAGGAACCTGAGATCTGAGGTCAAGTCACACAGCCAAAAATCTCATGAATCAAGAACAGGATCAGGACTAGGTCAAAGAGGACTAAACTTCATCCACACCAAGACCCTCTCATTTAAATCTAGGCTTCTTCAGGTAAGCCCCACATTTTACTTACTGGATTCAAATACAAGTACCTTTCCAGGATGCTTTACTGAGTTAGGGCATCTCTCCCCCTTTCTGAATGTCAGAGCTATCATCCCTGCCTGCTAAGAGTGGAGACAGTCAGCCAGGAGCAAGGATGGAGATTTTCCAGGGAAGAAATTGGCAGATTGCAATGCCTTGCAGATGCAGAAACAAAACAAAAATCCAGAACAGATTGAGAAAAGGGACTTCCGTCTTTCTCTTGAACTTGCAATTTAGGGTCTATTTTACAAATGGAAACCACAGCATTACCCAGTAGCTGCTCCACGCTCTTATTACCCTCAGTCACCACCAAGCCTTCCCCGGGGCCTAGAAGGAGGCACACCAGCCAAAGGCGGTGTGGGTGAGTGTGTTTGTTTGCTTTCAGATTACAGGTGGCTGGGAAACTCGCTCCCCAGAGCAACAGAGCTGAGGCCTGCATGGGTCTCCTCCCACATCAGAGGCCAGGGAAAGGGGTGGAAGCCGGACTTCACTTCCAGTTTCCCCAAGGCTCTGTTCCAAGCAGCGCCTCGGCTTCTCCAGACCCTCTGCGCTTGCCTTCCCCCCTCCCTTAGCAACCCGGAGGCTGTGGATACCGCCAGCGGGAGCGGGCCCGGCAGGCGGCCATACAGACCAGGTGCCCCGCGCCGGGGAGACCGCAGTGCGGGGCCACCCCGCGAGCGTGACTGTCGCGCCCCATGCACCCACCCTCCGCGTCTGCGGCGGGGTCCAAAAGGGATCCTGCAAAAATGAGCCATTCTCACCCCGCTGGGTAAGTGACAACTGGAGCTTTTCCACGCCGCGGCAGGTGGCGGCTTCAACCAGCGGCCCCTCCTCCTCTCTCCTGCTGCGGAGAAAAGGGGCGAGAGGGGGAGCGAGAGCGAGGACTTGGAAGAGGAAAGAAAATATTACGGATTCTGGGTTGCGGCGAGGATGGCAGAAATCCCAAGCATCATATATCCTCCTTCCTCTTCCTCGTTTCTTTCACCGACTTTCTCCCCTTTTGAAATTTTCGCTCTGGAAGGATAAAAAGTGGATGTTGAAAACGCATACATTAAGCAGGGACGTTAGCTGGGATCAAGAGGATCCTGTGGTGTGGAACATAGGTGTGTACATGCGAGGTAGAGGTCACCAAGATGTGCATTTTGGTTGGAGATTTGGGACTAAGGGGTGAATTCCCACTCTAATGTCATCTTGCATATAAACGAAGTTTATCAATATTGACATTGAGGTTTATCAATTTATCAATATTCGTTGTGAGGGGTGCCCCCCCTTTTTTAAGGATTTGTGTCTGCCCAATCCCAAAAGGATTATGAGGGTATTTGATCACGGAAGGTGATATGATATGGGAAAGGAAGCAGGGAAGGAAGGAGCATGTGTGCCTATGATCTGCTGTTGTTTAGGTAGTTTAACTCTTCAGAAGACCTATTTTGGCAATTATTTAATCTATTCTAGAAAGTTAACACAGTCATTATTTGTTGTTGCAAAAAAAATGGTCTTGGTCTTTTAATTGGAAGGGAGAATATCCAATTTCCTTCTGAATTAAACAACGCAATGCATATTAGATGGGTTTTTATTATGATACAACCAGTAAGTGGATAAATATCCTAGTTGATCTTGCAACTAATTTAAAGATGCTTTCCTTTTTAATTGAATTTATTGCACATTTTCAAGAGTAGCAAATTAGCAGAGGACAACATAGTTAAGATCATTTGGAGTTTGTGATGTTTGAAATACCACATTAGTCGTTGTGTTTGGGATTTATAGTCAAATTTGAATATTTTACTCTTCAGTGAATTCTCCAGTGTAATGACTTAAATGACAATGCTTGATAAACTAAAGGCATATAAGGTGTTATATTGAAAGTCAGTTTCAGAACTTTCTGGAAAATCATGTAGCTATGACTAAATGAGGTTCTTATTTTATCGCAAATTGAATTTAGGTTAGGTACTTTAAATTTCTGATGCTGAATCTTGTGTTATTCCAGCTAGCTGAGGGTCTTGTGGGATGTAAATGGCACTATTTTTCTGCAGCTGCTCTTTGCAGTATGTCCACATTCAGGAAAATGAATGTGTCAGTCATGGTTGTCTTCCTAGAATTTTCAAGTTTTTGGCTAAGTTAGAATCTGATTAGGCCATTTAATCATCTGTTTTAAAATATGGAAAAACCTGTAGCTGGTTATTAAATTGTGCGTGATTAAGATTTCAGAAACTGAGGTTGAATTTTTCTGAAGCTTCATTAGTTCCTAGCATATGGATAAAAGGAAAATTTGTGATCTAGTGAAAGAATGTGCTTCATAGTACTCTTCAAGCAAGATATTAAAATAACAACAATTATTTAGCACTAAAATTGTAAGCTCCTGAAGAGTAAGTACCATATCTTATTAATCTTTGTGCCTCTTGAGCTAGAACAGCGTCCAGCATAAAGTAAAACTCAACAACTGTTTGTTGAGTGAATGGCAGGTATCACCTGATGGTGCCTCCATTCTCGAGATGAATATATTCTCACATGAAAATTGTCTTAGAGCTAAACATTTATTAAGTGCTTACCAAGTGCCAGGCTCTAGTCTAAGGTTTTACATGCAATACCTCATTTAATCTTCACAGCCTCTCCAAGAAGCAGGTTCTACTGTCACCCTCATTTTTACAGATAAAGAAACTGAAGGGTGAGAAGGTCTCACAGCTAGGAAGGGTGCGGGCTGGAAAGTGAAGCCAGGCAGTCCAGGTTCTGAGGTTCTGCACTTAGCCAGTACACCAAGTTATCCCCCAGGGTCAACAGCTGAGATGTGCAGAGACCCAAACGGATAGCAAATCTTATCCAGACCAGATTGATACCTGACAGTTGATAGCTGCACATAACTATCTAGTATTTTGATATATGATTAATCACTTTGTAATAGTATGTATGTATGTTTATAATTTTGTTTTTAGTTCATTAAAAATAAGTGAAAACAATAAGCAGAAATATAACAACTCTAAATGCCTTAAAATTCACCCAAGAACAAAATCATTCCAATTGCTAAAGTTTTCCTCTAAATAAAAGTAGTGAGTTTTTTCTTTCTTGCCTATGTTATCATTTGGAAATAATAAAAGTTTCAGTGGCAAATAAAAGGTTTCATTAAAGCTGAGAAAGCTTTTCCATCATTACTGAAGCAGTTTGTACTTATTACATTTTAAGAATAAAATGGCAATAAAGTGCAGTTGTACGATAAAATGGAAATTTTAAATCCCTAAAATTCTGCCAATCAGTAAGTGATGCCCTGATGCTTTCTCCTGGTGCTTCCTTTGAGTTCCACTGTTTATTTAATTACAGCAGGAAGCACTTGACATAAAAGCTGCAAAGGGCTTGTGCTGACTTTGTTCTAATATAGTTTGGAGTAAATAAAAATGGTCTTAAAAACTTCTGCCAAAGATAATAGAGACTTTGAATCTGAGCTGCGTTGTAATTTGGTGGAAGTCAACTATAAAATAACATTTTTAGTACTGCTATTGCTAATGAAATTGTTTTAGAGTAGAAAATTTCAATTGATAGTCCCTTCTAGTATGTTAAATCTCACGCTGTGTTGCTATTTGTGTGTTTGTTTGTGGGTTGCACATTAGTCCTAGAGGTGGATGGGGATATTATATCCATCAGTCCTGCATGAGGATAAAATGATGAAGTCTTCTGGCTCCTTCAAAGGATAATCACTTACTCCATGTGAAGTTGGATTCCCTGTGTGAAAAACATGCTTGGCTCTAAGTAGAGATAGTCACATTGGTCTATAAAATTTTTTTGAGGAACCGGAAGAATGTAGAGCATTATAGTTTATGACAAGGTAAAAATGCAGAAGATGTTGCATGTTTTGAAAGATTATTCCAAGGTTTAGAAGCACTTTTTAAAAAATATACTTTATTATTTTTATTTTTTTAAAAAGAAACTTAGATTACATAAATGTTACACAAAAAATATAGGGGATTCCCATATGCCCCACTCCCTAGCCCTCCCACATTCTCCCACATCAGCACCATCCTTCATTAATGTGGTACATTTGTCTCAATTGATGAACACATCTTGGAGCATTGCCACTAAGTGTTGATTTTACTTTACATTGTAATTTACACTCTCTCCCACACATTTTTGCAAGTTTTTATATGATATACAATGGTCTATATCTGTCATTGAAATATCGTTCAGGTTAATTCCCAAGTCCCCAAAATGCCCCCAAATTACACCTATTTTTCCCTCTCCCTGCCCTCAGAACCTCCAGTGGCCACTGCCTCCACATCCATGATCACAAGTCTACAGTAGAACAACTGTAAGTCTACTCTAGTCCATTGTCCATTCCCCAATCCTGAGGATTCTGTGATGGTGATGCCCACTCCACTTCTAATAGAGAGGGGTAGAAGCACTTTTTGTGCATGTTTAGACTTATTAATTTGTACCCTTTTAATATAAAGAATGTTTTCTGTAGTGACAGAGTATGTGGGATATAGAAAGAATAAACATATTCTTCTTACTCCCTGACTCAGTCCTTCTTCATCAAAGGCAGAGCAAAAAACAGTGTAAGTAAAATTGTCATTTTTTAGAGAGTATGTGTATCCAGAAGTGACAAAAATTATAAACCCACCATGTTATTTACTATATTTACTAAAGTATCCATTGCACTTTTGAGTAGCCTCCATGGTCTCTGCCATCCTAGTTACCAAACAAGTGTAGTACTTTGTGTGGCTGTTAGCAGTCTAGCCTGTTGTTCACCACTGACACTCACTATAAAAAGTATCTCTTTCGCACAGAAATTCAAACTTAAAGTCATTAAAGATTTGAAGTCAAATTGGGTAGTTTTTTATTCACCTTCTTGTTAAATATTAACAAATTCACTTTCAGGAGTAAACTGCTTCTGGTTAAATGAGGTGAATTGAACACATTCGTTTGTCTTGACTTCCTCTCTGATGATTTTGTGTTATAGATTCTGCCCCCCGCCCCACACTTTATTTTTGCTTTTAATAAAAGTGATGTCTTCTCTTATCTCTTTGCTTATCCAATCTTGTTCACATAAGTAGATGGGAATGGAAGGTGATTTGTTACAGCAATATCACTCAATTTTTAAAATTCTGTCAGTTATATGCCAAAAATCACACAACGATCTATCACTGTGGCAGTATGAAAGTATTTTATGAATCCCCAAAAGATTGTTTTTAAACTAATCTATTCTTGTGGATGTGATACCGTTTGATTGCATTAAATTCTGTTGAGGGCCATTTAATTAGATTACGTGATAAGGTCACTTTAGGGCTTTGATTGGACTACTTCAGTGAGGCGGAGCCAGCTTGGGTCTCTGCCCTCTGGCTGGGTCTGATATAAGTGGAGACAAAGAGAGAGACAGACACAGACACAGATAAAGGAAGTTGCCATATGCGGTCCTGCCATGTGAGAGAAAGGCCCTCCAGTTTTCCCTACAGCTGAGCTGCAAACAGAGAAGCCCCCAAGAGGCTCAGAGAGCTGAGGCCCAGGGACAAATAAGCTATATGCCTGATAGCTTAGAGCTGATCTCTGGAAGAAATAAGAGCTGCTGAGACTGAGAGAGGAGACTTAGTAAGAGCCAAGCCCTATGCCAGGATTGCCTATAGCGGCAGAGAAGCAGAGAACTCAGCAGAGATCAGTGGCCATCTGGCTTCACTATGTGTCACCTGACTTTGGT
This sequence comes from Cabassous unicinctus, assembly GCA_029593785.1. Taxonomy (NCBI): domain Eukaryota; kingdom Metazoa; phylum Chordata; class Mammalia; order Cingulata; family Chlamyphoridae; genus Cabassous; species Cabassous unicinctus. Next base: position 20,845 of record JAQZBX010035501.1, read on the forward strand.
GAGAAAGTACCTCTTATGGTGCCCTTAGCTGAATTTTTCACAGCCTTGGAACTGTAAGCTTTTACCCCAAATAAATCCCCTTTATAAAAGCCAACCCATTTCTGTTACTTTGCATCGGCAGCCCTTTGGCAAACTAAAATAATCACCAAAAAATGTTTTCAGTGATCTTTCACATGATAACTCAGTTAGGGAAGCAGATGTGACTCAAGTGATTGGGCTCCTGCCTACCACATGGGAGGACCCAGGTTCGATTCCTGGTGACTCCTGGAGAATTTGAGCAAGACAGTGAGCTGATGGTGAGCTGACGCAACAAGATGATGCAACAAGGAGACACAAAGAGGAAAGACAATGAGAAACACAACAAAAGCAGGGAGCTGAAGTGGCTCAAGCAATTGAGCACCTTTCTCCCGTGTGGAAGGTCGCAGGTTTGGTTCCCAGTGCCTCTTAAAGAGAAGACGAGCAGACACAGAGAGCACACAGCAAATGGACATGGAGAACAGACAGTGAGTGCAAAACAACGGGGGTGTGGGGGGAGGGGAATAAATAAATAAATAATAAATATGAAAAAATAACTCAATTAGGTCCTCCTTCAGTTGGTTGGAAAGCAGAGGATTGAAAACTACCTGTATTGCAATCAGATTTGTTGCCCAATCATAAAAGCCATTTGTTTTATCCAAATTGTCCCTTTGTTTCTCACAGTCTTTTATACCTAGGATTAACACACCTTAATAAGACATCAGATAGTGAGAGCTGTGCCTTTCTTTTGTAAAGTAGAAGAGTGATTATGAAAGGGATGTGTGAATCAAAATGATCAGAAGTGCATTTTCAGGTAAATCAATATTAGGAAAGCATACAGAGGCAACCTGAGGATTTTGAAATTGATTGCCTTAAAAATACTGTTGCCTGGATTCCCCAGGAAAGTTTTTGGTTATCTGCAATGGTGTGCATACCTGTTTGTAAACTTCTGATTTAGAGACCAGGATGCTGCTAAATATGGTGTACTGCAGAATTCCACTTCATTTCTCTCAGTTTCTGGTAAGGAAAGGCATCTCTAGCTGGGAGGAGAGATGGAGACTTCCCAACTTATTTTGAAGATTAATAACTATATAAGTTTTTTTTTCAGGGAGTTGGAAAAATAAACTTTTCTGAACTGATTCTCATTTCTAGCATTAGCCCCAAAGAATCCAAATCTGAGGTATTTGTATATTTTTGAAAATTTAAGATCCCATGGATATCATTTTCAATGAAAACTTCAGATTCTAGACACAGTACTGAAATAATATTTTAATTTTTAGTTATTCACTTTGGTACGGGCAAAGAGAAACAATATGCAGACTGAATTATTGAATCTTTCCCTCCTGTGGCTCCCTCCCTCCCTCATACTAATATCCAAGAGTAGTGTATGCTTTGGAATGACTCCATAAGTATCAATTAGTTTAAAATAAAACTGTCAAGTTGAATGTGGGTAAAATTTGTAAAAACATAAATAAATAATCTAGGATTCAACATTCATATTGGTTTACAATTGTCTTTGGTATCTGTTGCAGTTTGAGATTATTTATGAATCTCAAAAAGAGAAAGATTATGTTTGTAAACCAATTTATTCCTCTGGGTTTGATACCCTTTGATTGTATTAAATTCAGTTGAGATGTCTTTGGTTAGATTACTTGTTAACAATTAGGGCTTTTGATTTGACAACATCAGTGGGCTTGACTCAGGTTGTCTCTGCCCCCTTTCTGGGTCTGATATAAACAGACACTCACTACTCAGATAGACACACAGGAAGAGAGAGCTCTGTCATTTTTTTATCTGGCCATATGACAGAAAGAAGGTATAAACAACTGAAGCCCCTGGGGAAAGATGAGCCATTTGCCTAATAGCTTGCAGCTGAGATTGGGATGAAACGCTGAGGCTGATATAGGAAGCCCTGTGCCAGCCTGCAGCTAAAATCCAGAAGAAGCTGGGTCCATGGAGCCTCAAGAGGAAGAGGAAGCCCAGAGGGTAAGGCAGAGACCAGCCAGAGATCAGCAACCATCTTGCTTCAACATGGCAACTGACTGGTGAGAAAGCAACCTTGAGTTGGACTTTTTACAACCTTGTAACTGTAAGCTTTTACCCCAAATAAATACCCTTTCTAAAAGCCAACAGATTTCTGGTATTTTGCATCAGCAGCCCTTTGGCAGACTAATACAGTATCTTTACCTAAACTGGAAATCTCAAATGATATATTATGAGTATGATTTATACGTAACAAATAGGACAAGAAAGAGGTCAATCAGTTGAGTCACTGTCAAAGCCAAAACCTTGGGCCTTCAAAAAAAATAGTGAATGGACATCCATTTATGCTTTCAATAAAATAAAATAAAATTAAATTAAAATAAAATAAAATAATAAAATAAAAAAATAAAATAAATATAAAATAAAATAAATAAAATAAAATAATATATATAAGGTATATGTATTATATACGGTTACATCATTAACTTAATTTTTTGTTTAAATGATTAAATACTAGTCCTAATTGTGTTGAGTAAGAGACTTGTGCTGTGCGCTAAAAGGAGAATTATTTGAACTGCCAGGTACTAATTTTTTGTTAGTTCCTTCCTTTGGCCTAGCTCCATGGTTCTCAAACTTGTGCATACAAAGACTTACTGGACACAGTGGTGTACCCCAACCCAGGTGAATTGTACTTTATGGGTGACATAAGAACATATTTGACCATATAGTATATTTGCATCCTATACTGACTCTAGAAGTTGACCCAAGTGTAAGACAACACTCCATTATATGTGTGGTTTCCAACTGAGCAGAAGCCATTTGTTTGTTTGTTTTCACCAGCCAGAAACTCTCTTCCTGAAATAGTCTCAATAAGGGAAACATATCCCTCATTGACAAAGTAATTGCAAATTTTTGTATCAGGAACTATACCAGATTAAAGTGATTCCCCTGGGAGCTTTCTGTGGTAGATTGAATTGTGTATTCCAGCTTACACATGTTCTTGGTCTTGGTTAGCATTCTGGTGGGTGTGGACCCACTGTAAATAAGTTATCTTTAGTATGTTACTTTAGTTAATATGAGGCCTCACTGAACCGGATTTGGCTTTAATCTGGAGTACTGGAGTCCTTTATAAGCAGAGTGAAAGTCAGATGGAGAGAAAAGCCACAGGGAGCTGCAAGAAGCTGGAAGTCAGTTGAACCAGGGAAAGAAAGGAGGAGATGCTGCCATGTGCATTGCCGTGTGATGGAAAAGCCAAAGAACCCCAAAGATTGCTGGCCAGCCAGAAGATATCAACCTGGGATGAAGCAAATCTTCCAGCTTCTAAAACTGTGAGCCAATGAATTCCTATTATTAAGCCAACCCATTGAATGGTATTTGTTTTAGCAGCCAGAAAACTAATACACTTGCCTCTCTGGATTAATACTTTTCTTGACCAAGAGAAAAAGATGTGACATGTTTGGTGGACGAAACTTGAAAAATTATGCCTTACTGAGATTCTGTCTATATTAAGATTGAAGTGTTTTGAGAATTGTCAAACCTTTGCTTTTACAGTGACCCAAAGAAGAGTACTTTAAAAGTGAAGACCATTTCAAAATGTAGAAATATAGATCTGGATTCCTTAATAATTTCTTATTCTCTTGTGGGCCTCCTTTCCCTCTCCCTCTTCTTTTCTCCCTGCCTCTTTTGTATTTTTTCCTTTTTTTTTTTTT
>JAQZBX010035502.1:0-24553 GCA_029593785.1 Cabassous unicinctus
CAATACATTGTAAAGGCATAATCTTCAGAATAACCCTAAGAAAGGAATTTTCAAAATGTTAATCTAGCTATAAACAAAAGTAACAACTAATCTTAGCTACAGCTTTGTGAAGTATGTGAACTAAGATTATGCTTTGTGAAGTATGTGAACTAAGATTATGGATTTGACTCACTTGTTCTTTTGGTGTTAATACTGTTAAGTTTCAGGTTGAGACTTGCTAATGAAAGAAATACAATAATGGAAATTCTGTTTTTCCAGTATAGGGCAGAGCTATAACATTCTCAGATACAGGTTCCTACAGATACTTGGGACTTTCCTCTCAAAATTCACTCCTGCCACCACAATGAGGGGCAAAGAAAGCAAAACTATTCTGTATGTATCAATGATCTCACGTTCAAATACACCTTATCCACTTGAAAAGGCTCCCCTTCATTCTTTCAAACAGCAGCCCTGTGAAAGAAATCACAATGGTAATTAGGGCAGCAACTACTAAATAAGAGAATATATGCTAAGAAAAATACAGTAGAGTCTGGGCTGTTTACAAAAGCTGTGCAGGTAAATAGAATTCCACAATGTATGGCATTATCAATATAGTGACATTAAAAAATGGTTCCCACCAGAAGAAAAACAATGCCAAAGGTTAAATAACCCACCTTTTCTAAAATAACCCTTTTTGGCATAGTGGTTAGTATGATATACTTCTAGAGGCTTTTGTTTTCTTAAAGCACAATTTTTCAGGGGTCGATGATATTAACTGCATTTAGTAGATTACTGCACATCAAGTTGGCCTCAGGTAAATCCTTTAAACCATCAGAGCTGAAGCATGGTCCAATCAGATTAGAGTTCTCATCCTTGGCCAAGAATTAATTTATTAAATAATCAAGCCAAATTCTTTCCATTTGGTCCATACCTTAAGTTCCTCAGCAACTTGAACTTGATGGCCTGGTAGAAAAGTAAAAAAGAACAATGTTAAGAATATCAAGCCATAACTTTTAATGGTATTTTTGTTAAGAGTGGTTTCTATTGTCCTGATATACTATCTACCTTTTGACAAAAAACTGCCATTGGCTAGATTTCCTACACAAAGCTACTTTCCTGATACTTGGGAATCATCTGTAATTTCTAGCTAGTAAAATGTACAGCAACATACATTAAATTTCTATACTATGGGAATCCATTTGGCAGAATGTCAGCAATTACTATCTTTCAAACTTCTTTGTTACATTTAATACGGAAGAGTAACAATTTTAGAAAATAAACAGTATTGTATTCCCAGGTGGCAACAGTTTTACAAAATTTCCTCATTACCCAAGAAAAACTGAAAACAAACCTTTAACAGATTTAGAAGTCCAAGCAAGAAACTTGTTTACCCTGGGGCTGAGCCCAGGGCATTGGTAACAGTTTCCAGTCCCCCGGCACTCCACTCTCAGGGTTTTCACAATCTTTAAATAGATACTGGCCAGAGCTGCTTCTCTGACTGCTCCCTGGCTCTTAGCCCTCCCCTCTCCCATAAACTGCTTCAATGGGAGAAATTATAAAACAAAACCCTACAATCGCATTTCCTTGTCTTACAGAGCTATTCAGAGATTGTGCTTCGGGCCCTTATGTATAAAAAGATGCCTAGAACTCCCCTTTTAAAACCCGTGGTAAAAATGACGGTTCCAGTGGGTTTCCCAATCAGCAAAAGGATAGTAAATGTCTTTCAGTACTGTGAGGGAAACATAAGCCACCCAGTGTCGGGCCTCATGTTGCAGCAGAAGCTACTAAGTGGTATTTATAACAGCTAGCATTCTTTCACTCAAACCTAAATTTAGAGCTTACCAAATTTTACTAAATTCGGAGAATATCGCCTTTGTACAGCAATCCGCACCAGTAATGAACACGTATTCTGCTCACTGGTGCTCACGACCACACACAAGCAAACCCAACTTATTTTAGGGCAGCCTTGCAGGTTTATCTCTTTGGACAGAAAGTAGGCCTTCTTCAAGGCCTTGTCCCAGCCGTCACTCTCAATTGCTCAGATTGCTTTTCCAAGACGGAGAACCAAGATGGGCCTCAAACCCTGAAAATGCTGGATGAGTCGGCTCAGCGCTGCGTAAGGAATGGGCCACTCCTGAATAGGTGAATCTGGAGGAGAAAAAGCTCAGAGCTCTGCTTGACTCACTTCGGTTACCGGCTTCCGCAAGGCTCCGTCGCCTCCAGACCTTTTAATATACCCAACTGCAGGGTAAAGTGGGGACTGAAAGGCATTTGAGGCGGGGAGGGTCTACGTGGGCGAAATTACCTCCGCTTGCTCAGACCGTTATTATACTGTTCCGCAGGAAACCTCACTCACTTCCTGACAGGCTGGGTCCCGGCACCTGAGCCCCTGGGCAGACGGGCGTCCCAACTGCGCCAGGGACCCAAAAGTCCGACCCGGGCTCTGCGCCTCGCCCCCCGTCAGAGTTTGATTCTCCAAGGAACTTGCAGCTAGCTGTGGACCGGACTCTTTAGGTGTCGGGGACCTGCTTCTGCAGGGGCCCTCAAGAAAGGGGCGGGGGGATTTCGGGCACGAGGGTCTCCGCCTCAGAGGAGCCCTGAATGGGGGCTTTCGTCCGGGCGCTCCCTCTCCTGGGGCTGGGAGGGCCGCTTACCCGAGAGGGCGTCCCGTGGCGCACAGCCCGCGCCGAGCCTTCCCGGCCGCCGGGACGGAGCGGGAGCGAGGGGCGAACCCCTTCCCTGATCGCAAGAGACCCAAGGCCACGTGGCCGACCCCCGGCGTCGCGCCGGCAGGAACCCACTTACCGAGTCGCGCGCGGCAGCCGAAAGAGGGAAACTCCGGAGATCGCAAGTTTAAAAACGGGGCCTGGGCAGCCAGCAGCCAGGCGGCAGCCAACCAAAAAGTTGCCCCAGCGCCCCTCCCGGCCAGGCACCCCCCCACACCCCCGCCTCCGCGAGCCACGCCCGGAGCCCGCGGGCGCCTCCTGCCGGAGACCCGAGCAGCGGTGCGCCAACGCGCGCCAGGAAGCCCGGCCTGCTGCGGCCGCTCCCCCGGGCCTCAGTGTACCCGAGCCTGCGCTTCCAGCGGACGCGGCCACGCCTGCCCCCGACACCCCGCTGAAGGTTAGATGAAGCTCCTGGCACTAAAACAATGTTAGGCATCTCCTCATCACCCCCCCCCCGCCTCCCTCCCTCCCTCCACTCCACCTTCCACCCGCACTCTCGCCTCCCGTTTAAGTTTCTAGCCACGCCCCTTTGTGCTTTTTAAAATGTTAAGACAAGTCTATGTAACAGAAGATAGTCTTCAGTTAAGGACATTAGCTGAGGGGACGTGGCGGGGGACAGGGGTAGTGTGTGCGTTAAAGGAAAACCTCCGAGGAGGGAGTGAGGTAAGGGGACGAGTCCCGCTGCATGGAAATCCCATTATAGGCTGCACGCTTAGAATAATGGCCACAGTCTCTATATGCCTTGCCTTGTCCCCGCAGCACCTCTGTGTCGCTGGATGGGAAGGGGGAGAGGGGAATGCTGGCTGCAGTGAAATAACTAAACAGTTCGGATACCACGCTGTATCAAGCACTGTGTTCAGAGCAAGGGTGGGGAGTGAGGAGTCAGCTCCCAGCCCTGCAGGAGTTAAAGAGTCCCATCTCCTATAAGCCCCGTGAGAGCAGGGAACTTGTCTCCCATGTTCACTGATGTTCACTGCCTAGCACTTAGCAGGCTCCAGGTAGATATTTGCTGAATTAATGATTGAGCCATGCACTCTAGCAGGCAGTGGGAATATAAATGGTGAACATATTAGTCATGCATCCTCTGTATTTAGGAACCCTTCCATCAGAACATTTATAAACTTGAAAAGCATGAATCTGCATGTTCAAGGCCTCATGGCAACATCACCCAAAGGATTTGTCTTCTATTCCAAGGCATGAATTCTCTGGAAGGAAAGCTGGTGGGGATTGAGAGTGGAGGGAGGGGTGAGGCCAACCGCTGCAGTCCTAGAGACTCTGCTTCCCATGACCTCCCCCAGGGTGGTCTGCAGCCACCACACAGGCCCTGCAGTCCCCCAGCCCTGCTTTTACATTTAATTTCACATTTAGTCTTGCTGTCCCTGGAATTTTGAGAATTGGGGCTTCCTAGGAACTAGAGCACTTCAACCATTTTATTTGTAGGACTGTTCAGTGCAACAAATATTTTTATTGAGTGCCTATTCTGTACCTAGTATTGTTTTAGGTGCTGGGGAGTTGTGAAGTTGAATGAGAAACTGCCCCTAGCCTCAAGGAACTTAAAGTGAGGTTCACCTGCAGATAGAGTGCCAAGAGCATGGCACCAAGCCACCAAGCCCAGCCTGTTAGGGGAAGGCTTCCTGAAGGAGGGGATGCCTACACTGAATCTACCATTACCAGCAAGGAAGTTGACAGCATATCAAATATAGGAGGGGAAGAATCAAAGAGGCCAAGAGAGTTGAAGAAGAATCATAGGCCGTTTAGTTTGCCCAGGATTTTCTCTCGTGGTGTGGAGCCACATTAATGTGCTGACCAAAAGCAGAGTTGTCATGATATTCTACCATAAGCTCCATAGAACTCTGTTTCCTTCTGTATTGGATCTATCTCCGGCATACAGCAGAGTGTCAGAAATATTTTTACTGATAGAGAAGGATAAAGGGAAATGACCCCAGGGAAAGAGATTCACCACTTGCCCCCTATGAGCTAGTCATACCATACATTCTTCAGGACTCCTAATGATGGTAGTGGTTGGGTCTTACCACAAGTTGAAGCTTCCCTGGCTCACATTGAGTGTGAATTTATTTCTGTGTTGCCAGTTCTTGGCCTATGGCTCGGTACATCGTAAGTACTTGATAAAACATGCTGGGTTTCCTTTCTTGGTGTGTACTTGGCCTGGCTTTCATACATGTGGTAAACGACTTGGAGAGCAGGAATCCCAGGGTGTTGGGAGCTGTTTGGCTTCTCTGACTTGTTTTGTTGCTGCGAGAGGGGGCCTTTTATCCCAACCCACATTTCTCTGTGGAGAAACTTCTCTGCCAGAGTAATGCCTCTGGCCTCTTGCCCACCCTTTCCTCATTCCTTTCCAGAGCTGGAATGGATTCCAATAAAATCCTGTGCTAACACGAATTTTGAGAGCAAGTAAGTTGGAGTAAGATCTGTTGATTTCCATCTTCTGCCCAGCTCCTATTCTCAGTAAGGATGGGCCAGGATTCTTAATCTTTTCTAATGGGGGTGGGAGATAAGAGGGGACCACAGTGAATCACTGAGAATTTTATCATTTCAGTGTACATTCAATTGGATACATTCTAAGTGTCACTGTCTTTACTTTTGTGCTTTTTCAATAGTCCAAACTGAATGAAAAATACTGTTTCTCATTAACTCTGCAACAACATGATTATGCATTTTACCCAATTGAAATGTTTGGCTCCCACATATATTCTGGAAGGTGGCATTCACTCATATAGAAGAGTGAATCTGTAAGAAGACTGCAAGCTCTGAGGAGTCACTCCTTTTTTTTCCCCTTACTGCCCAGGATTAGTGTAAGGTGGTGTAAGGTAGTGACTCAAGATCTAGACTGGGATGAGGAGTAAAACGTTCTCAGCTCTGAGATAAGTCATAAAGCTAACACTTTAGTTTCCATTCCGTGTTTTATTTCTGAGTTGGTTCTGAATGTGAGAGAGGGTGGGGAATGAGTTTTTTATTATTCTCTTCAAATCCTGCAGTTGCCTGATCCTTACCCAGGAGGACCCAAGACTCACACACTTCTAAATGGACTAACATCAGACACAGATTTAGGACATACGTTTTTGTGAAATAATTGATCCTTTCCTTTACTTTTGTTTCTGTGCTTAGTGCACATTTTAGTGTGTAGTTGTAGTATAGAGTCAGAAGATAAAGCAACTGCAGACATTATGGTTTAAATGGTCACTCCAATGGGTAACATTTCAGTGAATAGCAATTTCATTTTTTTCAAATACGTAGGCAAAAACCTTGGAGGCATCCCTGATTCCTCTCTTTTTCTTACTCCATCCATCCATCCATCCATCCATCCATCCATCTGCAGCAAATCCCATCAGCTCTATCTCTAAATCCCAAATCTGACCACTTCTCACCACCCTAGTCCAGGGCTCCATGATCTGTCTCCTGATTATTTTAACTGACTCTTAACTGGTGCTTTGACTCCTATACTCCATTCTCCACACAGCAGCCAGATTGAGTTTTTAAAACATAAGCTCATGTTACTCCTTGGCTCAGAACTCGAGAGGCTTCCCATTTCTCTCAATGTAAAGCCAAAGTCCTTTCAATGGCCTACAAGGCCCTGCGTGATTTGGTCTCCATTTCCAATCTGTCCTCTCCTCTTACACTCTCCCCCTTGCTCATTTGCTTCAGATACAATGGTTCCTTGCTGTCCCTTAAACACACCAAGCATATACCTGCCTCAGGGCCTTTGCACTTGCCATTCCTCTGTCCAAAGTTCTCTTCCCCCATGTTTCTTTTCAGATTTCACTGTCTCTTCCTTCAAGTCTTTGTTCATAATCCACTGTATGAGTGACATCTTGCCCGACCACCCCGTATAAAGTGCCAGCTCCCCTTGCCTGTTCAGTACATTTACCCTCCTTTCTCTGCTTTATTTTTCTCCACAGCCCTTTTGCTTCCTGTCATCCTATAGATTGTCCTGTTTGTTTATTGTTCCTCTTCCCCCAGTAGACTGACAGCACCACAGGTGCAGAGACATTTACCCACTGCACCAAACACTGTGCTTGGTGCATCTTAGACCCTCACTAATTGGTTGTTAAATGCTCATGATTGAACTAGAGTGAAATTCCACTGTGATAACATTGCTCCACATCCTGCAGACAACTTACAGGTGCTCAAAAGGAAGAAAATACTGTCAAAAAGTGAAGTCCAATCACAGTGCCCCCCAACCTTCCTAGAACCTGACTATAGGGGCTTAATCAAATATGGGTTTATTTCCCCACATAACAATTAGAGGCTAGTGCAAAGGTTCCACAGTACCAACAGGGACCTGGGTCTTTCTATCTTTCTGTTCAAACATCCTTAAAATATAGCTTTAGCCCTTCTGATTGAGTCCTCATGGTCACAAGTTGGCTGCTCCATCTGGCATCTTATGTGTGTTCCAGGCAAGGAGACTGGGAAGGGCAAAGGGCAAAGGCAAAGTCAACTGAGATAGTAGCCCTTTTGAAAAATACTTTCCTAGAAGCGCCATTTGGAGATTTCCACTTATATCTCATTGGCCAGGATGGTATACATGCTTTCCCATAGCTGCTAGTGATTCTGGGAATTGCATTAAAAAAAAAAAAAAAAAAAAGCCAGACACATTAGCACCATGGATAAAAAGGGGTGCTTTTGTAGAAAAGAAGTGGGGTGGTCATGGAAATTGGCTGGGTACCCAGCAGGGAGTGTGCATCTTCCTTTTGCAAAAGAGAGGCAATTTTTCCACTTTCTAGTTCCTAAAGGAATGTAACTCCAATACTGGGTTCAACGTTTCTACTTTCATCCGAGTTCCAGGTAGTGAGAACAGTGTATACAAGATTTCTGCATGGACATGAAAGAGCTTCACAGTGACTGGATCTCAGAGTGGGTGTGTGGGGCAGAGAATAACTACAGACAAAGTTTTGTTCAGTTGTATATTATATGATTGTTCAAATCACCATTGACAAGTTTAAATTTCAAGAGGGTAGAGATTATGACTGCTTAATTTCTGTATACAAAACCCAGGCTGCCTGAATCACATGCTGACAGTTGCTAATAAATGCACTTGAGAATAATAATGATGGATGGTACCAAGTCGCCTGATTGTATGGTCCTTTCCGATTAACGCATATTTATGACCCACATTTGGAAGCCTGGAAATAGCTACCAGGCCCATCTAAATTTGGGCTGGGTAATTGAATACAGCAATGCCACAAATGACTTCTCCTAAATCATGCTTTTAGCTTTAGAAAAATTATAATAAAAAATGAATAATCCTTTTGTTCTCCAGAGAAATACATAGCATGTGCGTTTAGTTCCTAACTTGACTGGTTAAACATCTCTGTAAGCGTGACTGTTCCACCTTGAAGAAGAATAACAGGACCCATTTAGCTGCCTCTTGCTACCATCCGGTGTCCTTTCTCCTCTCCTTGCCAATTGTAGCCTTAAAGTTGGGGCAGCAGCTTCACAAAAGTCCTCCCAAGGTACCAGCCACATTAAGAGCAGAGTCCCTTTATGTTTTTCTTTTTTTTTTAAAGATTTATTTATTTATGCCCCCCTTGCTGCTTGTGTTTGCTGTGTCCATATGCTGTGTGTTTTTTCTGTGTCTGCTTATCTCCCCCTTGCTGTGAGGTCCTGCTGCATCAGCCCACCGCGCCACACGGGCCGGCCTGCCCTCACAAGGGGGCCCTGGGAAGCGAACCTGGGGCCTCCCGCATGGTAAACGGGGGCTCTATCGATTGAGCCACACCCGCTTCCCTATGTTTTTCAATTACTCATCTGCACTCCCTTCTGCTAGAGAGGACATGAGGTGCCTGGGGCAGCAGGTGCTTAGCTTACATTTTAGTCCAGTCAAAGAAATTTATTCATATTCAATAATTTTAACAGGCTGTTGAGGTAATGTTCAGTCTATTATTGTAAAAGGCCCATGTTTCCCTTTTTCTCCAGAGATGGCATCTGGGTAAACAAGGGCGGAGGGGGAGGCACTTAGGGCAGGGCAGGAAAACAGGGTTGACAGAAAACATCTTCTGGATGTGCACTGACTTCTGCCACGGTGCAAGCTGCCCTTGGGACAGTGACAGATTTGACCTTGGCAGCCCTGGGTCTTCCCTGGAGTTTGCTGCTGACACCTGGGATTTGGGGACTCATGACCACACTTGCTCTTGGCTTTGGCAGGCCTTGGAAATGTGCCCTGGACAACTCCAATGTTGCCAGCCTTACCACCTGTGGTGGTGAAGTTTATGTGTCAACTTGGCCAGGTAATGGTGCCCAGTTGTTTGGTCAAGCAAACACTGGCCAAATGTACTGTGAGGACATTTTGTGGACTTAAATCATCACTGAGTTGATTATATCTATGGCTGATTACATCTACAATCAACTGGGGATAATGCCTTCAGCAATGAGAGAAGTCTCATCCAATCAGTTGAAGGCCTTAAAAGAAGTGATTCCAGCCTTCAGAAGAGAGAATTCCCATCTCTACTTCAGACAGCCAGCTTCTCCTAGGAAACTCATCAAGGACATTCATTGGAGTTCTTGGCTTGAAGCCAGCCCTATGGAATTTTGACTTATGCATCCCCATGGTCGCGTGAGACAATTTTATAAAATCTCATACTATTTACAGGTATCTCCTGTTGGTTTTGTTTCCCTAGAGAACCCTGACTAATCTCATCTAAAAATAAGCTTCCTCCATTTATGGCTGCCTCTTTACCCTGCTTTCTTTACAGCACTTATCACGTATCACTCTATCTATCTCTCAGTAAGGCTCTAAGTTCCCTCTCATAAAGCTTAAATCCCTTTCAAGATTACTTACTGATGTTTAGTGGTCTCCTATCACCTAGGAAGGTAGACAGTTATATTCCTATCTATACCCATATCCTTATATCTATATCTACATTTATACCTATATCTATAATATATCTTGATACTTGCGTGTATAATTTTGCTTTAAAATAATAGTAAGACCAGGACCAGAACTTTGTGTCTATGGAATCTATATCAGTTAACAGAATGGACTCTAACATTAAGCTGACTAGGTTCCAATCCTTGTTTTATTATGTATTTCCTGTGCTCTTGGACAAATAACTTAGCCTGCCTATGCCTCAGTGTACTTATCTGTATAATTGGGAGAATATTAATACCTTCCTTATAGATTGTGAGAAAGATAAAGTGTATTAATATATGGCAAGGGTTTAAAAGAGAGCCTGACACATGGAAAGCACCATCTAACTATTTGCTGCCATTATTACTGTTATTATTTATTATTATTGACTGCCTTCCCTACTAGAATATAAAGCCCATGAAGGCAGAAACTTTGCCTGTCTTTTTACTGCTCTATCTCCCTATCCTTAAGCAATGTCCAACACCTAGCAGGCCCTTAGCAACTAACTAGTTGGTTGAATGAAGAAGTAAATGTATTGAGACACATATACAAAAAAATCACATCAATATATTTCCAAAAGTTTTAACACTCTGTGTGCTGGTGAAATTCATGTGTCAGCTTGGCTAGATTATGGTGCCCAGTTGTTTGGTCAAACAAGCACTGGCTTGATTGTTACTGTGAGGGTATTTCATAGATGGATTTAAGTCATTAGCCAGTTGATTGCATCTACAGCTGATTACATCTACAATCAGCAAAAGAGATTGCCTTCAGCAATGAGAGGAGTCTCCTCGTCTAATCAGTTGGAGACCTTAAAACAAGAACTGAGGATTTCAGCAGTGAGAAAGAATAATTTCTATCTCTACACCAGCCAGCCCACTTCTGGGGAGTTCAATGTCACCTGCACTGGAGTTTTCAGCTTGCCGTTTGCAAATCCCCACAGTTGTGTGAGTCAATTCCTATAATCTCTTAATATTTATGTATATATACATGTGAATGTCCTGTAGTTCTTTTTCTAAGGAGAACTCTGACTAGTACACCCAGTTGTAGGTTGAATTGTATGTCCCAAAAGATATATTGAAGTTCCAACCCCCAGTACCTCAGAATGTGACCTTTTATGGAAATAGAGTCATTGCAGATGTAATTAGTTAAGTTAGCATAAGATCACACTGGAGTAGAGTGAGTCCTTATCCCATTATGTCTGGCGCCCTTATAAGAAGAGGAGAGGAGACACTGAAACAGAGGGGAGAAGGCCATGTGAAGACGGAGGAGAGATTGGAGCGATACAGCTGCAAGCCTTGGAATGCCAAGGACTGCTGGCAGCTATCAGAAGCTAGAAGAGGCAAGGAAGAATTCTTCCCGAGAGCCTTGGTGAGAACATGGCCCTACTGCCACCTTGATTTCGGACTTCTATCCTCCATAACTATGAGAGAATAAATTTCCGTTATTTTCAGCCACCAAGCTTGTGGTAATTTGTTACGACAGCCCTGAGAAAATAAGACCTACCCTTTCACACTCCCTCTAATAAAACGTTTAGTCCCTTTCAGGATTATTTACTCCTGTTTAAGGCCTCATGCCCTTTAGGAAGGTGAGAGCTAAGTGTTATCCTTGAATGGAGTTTTCTGTCCCCAAACTATCCCCGCCTGAGGGCCTCGAAGCTTGTTGGGTGAGCTGGTCCTGGTGGAAGTCTCACCTCCTACTTCTCAGGAGTTCCTACCCTTTCCTCACAGAGTTTTGACTTCTTCCCAACACCAACACCTTTTCTGCCACCCCAAAAGCCCAGCATGGCTGGTGTGTACGTCTACTGGAGGAGAGGAACCTTGGAGTAATCATGCTTTGCTTGTGGTGTGTGTGTGTTTCAGTTTGCTAGGCTTCTGAAAGCAGATACCATAAAATGGGTTGGCTATTAACAGTGGGAATTTATTAGCTTACAAGCTTATAGGCTGAGAAAGCTTTGAGACTGAGAAAAATGCCCAAATCAAGGCATCATCAGGTGATGCTTTTCCCCTGAAGACCTGTTGCTGGCGATCCTGGACTCCTCTGTTACATGGGAAGACACATGGCATTGTCTGCTGGTCTCTTCCTTCTCTTCTGGGTTTCATTGCTTTCAGCTTCTTTCTTCTGTGGCGTTCTCTCTCTTTTACTTTGCATTAATTCCATTTATAAAGGACTCTACTAAGAAGATTAAGACCCACCCTGGAACATGCCTTAACTGCAGTAACCTCATGAAAACCTCACAGGAATGGATTAGCTTTAAGAACATGATTTTCTGGGGGTACATACAGTTCCAAACCATCACAGTGTATATGGTCCTGGCTGAGTTAGATCTCCCCATATCACCATGGCAATAACCACTGTCCTTCCTGTGGCTCTAGTGGCTGTATTATCATTTGAAGGGTCCCTTTCCAAGTCATCTCCCCAAATATGCCCCACCCTACGAGTGGCAGGAGTTGTTGCTGATAGAGATGAACTTTCCTCCTTGATAAGAGGCTCAGAATCAGAACCATCACTTTAGTGGTGAATTTCCTTATTCCCCCTCCATCTTCCTTCTGCTGACCTTCCTGTCTCTGCCTTGGCACAGTGTGCCTCTTGCAGGATTGAGCTAAAGATGACTTGGCTCTTAGGGGGAGCAGGTGTAGCTCAGTGGTTGAGTGCCTGCTTCACATGTACGAGGTCCAGGTTCATTTCCTGGTGCCTCCTAAAAAAGCAACCCCTCATGTAGCAGGAGAGGGTTTGACCACTGTCCAGTCCCACCCATGTAAAGTGTTAGGGTTCCATCCCTTTGGGCATCAAAAGTTTCCATTCTTTGTTCAGGGGATGCCCTGGCTCACCAAAGATGGTGTTTGGGTTTGCGTGGGACAGTTTGGAAGGGCTAAGCAAGGTCTTGAGGGCATGAATGGGTTTTCTGCTGCTGGAAAAACCATGGTGTCCTGCAGGCCTCTGTTGACAGAAGCAAAGGGGTTCCTGTGTATAGACAAGGTGACCAGGGAGGTCTCTGTGAGGGGCTGATATAGCTGAAGACACCTGAAGGAAAGGAGGGACTGAGCCTTGGGAATAGCTGCGGGAAGATCATTTCAGGGGAGGGAACATAATATGCAAAGGCCCTGAGGTGGGAACATGTGTGGCACGTTTGAGGGTCTTCGGGAAGGTGGGAGCATAGTGATCCCCAATATGGCCCCTACCTGGTGCCCTGAACAGACCCTCTTGTCCTCAGGTCAGATACTCCTGGCCCTCATCTCTGACCTCTTTCCCCTACTATGTCCCCCGTCTCCTCCAGGGACAGGGGCTGAGGTAGCCTCTTCCTCCATTGCTTTGGTATTAGCTCTGTAGTCTTATCACTGTCCCCTGACCCCCAGGCCTGCTGTTTTAATTCACAAAGCCACTTGTGGACTTTTTTTTTTTTTTTCAAGTTGAAATTCTTTCCATTTCTTTTCATTTCAGTTATAACAATCCTGCTGGAGCAATGAGGATGCCTCTGCTTGACTACAGTCACGTACAAGGCAAGACAAGGGGGAGCATAAAGAATAATAATAGCTTACTACCTGGTTTCTTACCACCCACCCTCCCCTTAGTCTCTGGAGGTCTGGTTTTATACCTTCAATTTTGTGTTCTGGAATTGTGACCTGTGACTTTTCCATTTCCAAAAGCAATGCCTTTGTTTTCAGACTTCATCTTAAGACATTTATCTGCGGAATCTGACACTATGGGCCACATAATTCTTCCAGAAACTATCTCACTGACTAATTGGCTAACTAAAGTGCATTTATTGAATGCCTATCAGTTCTGCTACTGATGTTGGGTATATAAATAAGCGCCACCCCCCCCATCCAAGGGGAATACAATCCCTATGGTGACAGCCATTACAGGGTGGCTGAACAGACAAAGGGAGCTAAGAGAGTGCACAAGAGCTCACCTTGCCTGACCTGGGGATGGTCAGGACAGGTGTCTCCTGGCTTCTGCACCTGCCCTCACTCCGATTTTACAAGGCCCTGGTTCTCCTCCTGCCTGGCCTCTCTGCCTTTGTCTGCTTGTACCACTCTCTTGATTGGGTATTTTGTGTGAGGCCTTCTCTAGCCATGTTCTCTTTCTACAATCTCCCTCTTGGAGGCCTTAACCCGTCATACCCTTTCTTTCCTGGAAAAGTCCCATATCCCAGTCTTTTGTCTCCACTTATCTCCAGAGTCAGATCCCAACTCACCTTCTTTTTCCAGCTCCTCATTTTTGGGCTTTAGGAGGCTCCTGCCTTTTGACTTAGTTTAGCCTCATTTTTTAATCAACTCCGATTAAAGTCTCCATTTTGGTTTAAAAGTGTTGTGAGAGGCAGTCTGCTTTGGGCCCTGAGCGTCCCTGTATGTTCTTTCTGGATATGCCCAAAATGCAAAGCCCTGACCATTCTTTGCCCAGCCATTTCTTGGGGTTATGTATGCAGCAAGCAGTCTTCAGGGAGGAGGTAATATCTTCCCTTTGACAAAGAGCAGACCCGCTTCTGCTCACTATATAAGCAGTGAGTTCCCCCACGCCCCATGCTCCAGTTCAGTGTCCTCCTACTATATAATACAACCTACTGCATGTAGAGGCATCCTTCATGGGCCTGTTTCATCACCCTCGTAGGACTTGAGGTGGGGAACAGAGGCTAATCAACATGGAGCTCTGGCTGTTTCTTTTGCATACGAATAAAGTCCTTTGTCTCTGACCCAGGAGTCTCATGTCTTTGCAGCATCCATGAAAGATTAACTTGTAAGCTTGTAAGTAGGGTGAAATTTCAAACCCTGCACAGGTTGCTTCTTATGAACTGAATGGCTTCTGAGCACCATGTTTTCGATGTCTGCCAACCTACTCCACTGCCCACTCCCATCCACCACTACTGTTGGCCAGCTTTAGTCTTCCTCTAGGTTTAAGCTGAGTATTCTCCAATAATCTCCTGTCCTGAAATCCTACCGCTTAAATGGAGCCCTGAACTTTTTCTTGGAAATCCAGTGTGAGCAGTTGCTCAGATTTCTTTTTTTTTTTTTTTTTTAAAGAGTTATTTATTTATTTATTTATTTATCCCCCCCCTTGCTGCTTGTGCTTGCTGTGTCCATTCGCTGTGTGTCTTCTCCGTGTCTGCTTATCTTCCCCTCACTGTGAGGTCCCGCTGCATCAGCCCCTCGCGCCGCGCGGGTCGGCCTGCCCTCACGAGGAGGCCCCGGGAAGCGAACCCCAGGCCTCACACATGGTAAACGGGGGCTCTATCGACTGAGCCACTCCCGCTTCCCAGTTGCTCAGATTTCAACTGATCTTTCTACCACCCACCTTTATGTCCAGGGCTTGTTGGGCTTAATCTGTCCTCAATGAATGCTCCAAATTTCCCTAAGTCACCCCCAATGCCATGACCTAGAACCAACAGTCATGGCATGTCATTCTGTACTTCATTTGGCTAATAATAAGGGCTGATGTTTATAGAGCATGTATTATGTACTAGCCTAAATAAATAGCCTAAATAACTCAATCAAGACTACACAGCTAACAAACTGCTAAGCCAGGGTTCACGACCTCCTGCTAGGGAATTTTCACTTACATCTTGCCCTCATCTCCAATTCTTTTTTTTTTTAAACTTTATTTTATACATTTAATAATTGAAAATATAAACAATTAAAAACTAAAAAGGAAACACAGATGAATAAATACATACATTTCTCAATTAAATGTATTAGATACATAAATTTTTTTTTTGAATCAAACAATATGTTACTAAATATATTTGGTTCATAGTAACACATTCATATAGTATTTTCCTTTTGTGTCTCATCTCCAATTCTTAATCCTTCTTAGAAAGGAAACCACTTCACAACTCTGTTTGGTCTGTCATCCAAACAATTTGTCAACATCCATAATCCCTTATCAAGCAATATGTCTTAATAACAATGTTATTCAGAGAAGAATTTAACTGTGAAATGAGACTCTAATTTTTCACTAGGTCAGTGGGAAAAGTTTGATAAGTCAAACCCACTACATGTTGGCTTTAATAAGTTTCTTTTCTTTTTAGGAATAATGGGCTACACGGTATGTATAAAGTACACTGTACTTGAATTTTAAGGGCCTGGATCTGCTAAGTCTTAGCTAGGTAACCTTGAGTGGGTCACTTCACCTCTGGGGACCTCAGTTTTTCATCTGTAGAATGAAAACCATATCCCTAGGTTTGTGTTCAGACTTGATTCTCTGTCTAACCAAGCAGAGTCAACTCTGCCACAGTAGCAGAGGCCTTGCTCCAAGAATGTTGCTTTCATTTTCTTCCCTTTGCTTTCCTTTTTTCCCCCTCCCTTCCCTTCTTTTCTTTGCTTTTTCTGTTTGTGTTAATAGCATCAGACTTGAAATCTCAAAGCCATATTTGAACCACTACTTCCTTATCAATTATTCATTTAATAGCTCCTTCACTTCCTTATTTTCATTTCCGCTCCCACTGCCATTGTTCAAGTTCAGGTATTTCCTACCTCATATTTCTACATCTACCTGTTTTGTTTTTCTGTTGTCTCTTCTCTTTCAGCTCTTGTCTGTATGTTAGCATATTTTTGCATAGTTGTAACCCTTATGCTCATGAAATTTTGTATTATGCATTGGTCAATTAATGAACCTTTTACCTTGTTGCACATGGTCTATGTAATGAGTATTTAAAGACTGCATAAAGGGAAGCGGATGTGGCTCAAGTGATTGGGCTCCTGTCTACCATATAGGAGGTCCAGGGTTCAATTCCTGGGGCCTCCTGGTGAAGGCAAGCTGGCCCGCACGGCGAGCTGACCTGAGAGGAGAGCTGTCCCATGCAGAGTGCTGGCCCGCGCAGGAGTGCTGGCCTGCGTGGAAAGCTGGCGTAGCAAGATGACTCAACAAAAGAGACACAGAGGAAAGACAATAAGAGATGCAGCAGACCAGGTAGCTGAGATGGTGCAAGAGATTGAGCTGCCTCTCTCCCACTCTGGAAGGTCCCAGGATCGGTTCCCGGTGCCACCTAAAGAGAAGACAAGCAGACACAGAAGAACACACAGCAAATGGACACAGAGAGCAGACAGCAAAACAATTAAATAAATCTTAAAAAAAAGAAGTCTGCATAAGTGTGCATGCCAGCACCAATAATGATTCTTCTGTTGCTGAATACTGAAGTTGTTTCCAAATCACACATCACGCTGCAATGAATAACTTTGGTAAGCATGCCTGTTTTCCTGTTATATTCTTTAGTTGCAATAAACCAACTCAAATTACTGTCAGCCAATTGGAGAATTTTCAGTGATGCTAGATGGTGTGTCACAGAGACCCTGAGGGAGGGAAGACATTGGGCTGCGGTGAAGGACTGGCCTCACCAACCAGACTGAGCCTTTTCCCTGTGCATCTCTCTGAGTGTGCCTCATTATTCTCACACAACCAACCAACTTTCTCTTTTCTTAGGCCCCATGTGGGAGAAGATGGCTCACTTCCCTCTCTCAACACTTTATCTCCTTCTTTCAAGAGTCCATTCTTGAATGAATTATAGCTCTTTGTCCCAGTTCCAAAATCTGGGAGACAGACTCTACTTGGCTCTATGTGAGGTAGGAATTTATGTTTTGCTCAATTAATGGTGGCCAGAATGGTGGGTCACACCCCACGGGTGTTGGAGATCAACCCCATGGACAAGAAGGGCAGTTAAGACGATCAAAGTGAGTTGACACACTCCTCAAAGAGTCTGCAGTTTCCTTAGGATATATTCTGAGAAGTAGAACTCCTATAACAAGGGCATAACCATTTACCTGGAGTGCCTTATAATGTTAATACCACTAGCAATGGCCCCAGTGAATAGCAGGTCATGAAGATTTATTTAAACAACAAGCTGGTGTTCCCTGGGAGAGTGGGCATCCACTTCAGTCAAGCTGTGTGCAGCTAGGAACTCTGCAGGAAGAGCCACATTTTTCCTTAGAAAAAAGGCTTTGTCACAAAATATATAAAAATAAACTCAAAATGGATCAAAGACCTAAATATAAGAATTAAAACTATAAAATTCCTAGAAAAAAACATAGGAAACATCTTCAGGATCTTGAAAATACAGGCAGTAGTTTCTTAGACTTTATACCAAAAGCTCAAGCAACAAAAGAAGAAATTGATAAATGGGACCTCATCACAATTAAAAGTTTTTGTGCATCAGAGGACTTTATCAGGGAAGTGGATGTGGCTCAAGCAGTTGGGTGCCCATCTACCACCTGGGAGGTCCTGGGTTCAGTTCCGAGTGTCTCCTAAAGAAGATGAGCAAGACAGCGAGCTGACATGATGAGCTGGCATGGCGAGCTGATGCAACAAGATGATGCAACAAGATGGCACAATGAGGAAACACAATGAGAGACACAACAAGCAAGGAATGGATATGGCTCAGGCGATTGGGCACCTCCCTCCCACATGGGAGTTCCCAGGTTCGGTTCCCGGTGCTTCCTAAAAAAGAAGATGAACAAACACAGAGCGCACACAATGAACAGACACAGAGAGCAGACAGTGAGTACAAACAATGAGGAGAGGGGTAGAAATAAATAAAATAAATCTTAAATAAAATAAAAAGGACTTTATCAAAAAGTAAAAATGACAACCTTCAGAATGGGAGAAAATATTTATGTCATTTTTATGATAAGGGCTTACTATCCAGATTTTATAAAGAAATGCTACAATGCAACAACAAAAAGAAAAACAACTCAATTAAAAAATGGGAAAAAGACTTGAATAGACATTTCTCCAAAGAAGATACACAAATGGCCAATAAGCACATGAAAAGATGGTCAATATCATTAGCCATTAGGGAAGTGTAAATCAAAACCACAGTGAGATATCATTTCACACCCTCTAAAATACCTACTTTTTTATTAAAAAAAAAAGGAAAATAAGTGCTGGTGACGGTGTGGGGAAAGAGGAATCCTTGAACATTGTTGATGGGAATGCAAAATAGTATAGCTGCTGTGGAAAACAGTTTGGTGGTGCCTCAGAAAGTTAAGTATAGAACTCCCAAATGACCCAACAATCCCACTTCTAAGTATATACCCCAAAGAATTGAAAGTAGGGACTTGCACAGATACTTTGCACCTATGTTCATGGTAGCGTCATTCACAATTGCCAAAAGGTAAAAGCAACCCAAGCGTCTATCAACTGATAAATGGATAAACAAAATGTGATATATTAGTCAACTGTAAAAAGGAATGAAGTTCCTGATTTTGACAATGCACTATGGTTACGCACAACGTTACCATTAGAGGAAGTTGCATGAAAGATACCTAAGAACTCTCTGTACTATTTTTGGAACTTTTGTGAGTCTTAATTAAACTATATCAAAATGAAAAATATTTCTTAGCGATGATTCCCTATCAGTTCATAAAAAGCTTTCATTTTTAATAGATGCAGAAGAGTGCATTTAATAGATAATTAACTTGTACTGCATGAAAACAAAGTATTTCAGATTTCCTTAACATTGAAAAGTAAAAACAATTTTTTTTGTGTCCATCTGTGTACTTTTGGTCTTTGACTCCATGGTTAAAAATGGACTATGGATCAAACTATGTAACCACAATAAAGATTCAAGCAGGAAACAGGGGCCAGGAATCAGGGGCACCCAGTTCTCATCCTCGCACTGTTGCTCACTGGTTTTGTTTGTTTGTTTGCTTGCTTGTTTGTTTGTTTGTTTGGAGGTACTGAGGCTGGGGATTGAACCTGGGACCTCATAAGTGGGACGCCAGCGCTCAACCACTGAGCGACATCAGCTCTCTTAAATTGGTTTTTTCGTTTGTTTGCTTGCTGTTTTTTGTTTGTTTGTTTGCTTGTTTGTTTGTTTTTAGGAGACACCAGGAACGGAACCTGGGACCTCCCATGTGAGAAGCAGGCACTCAACCTCTTGAGCCACATCCGCTCCCCTGCTCACTGGGGATCTCATTAGTATGAAATAAGTAGAACACACAAATTCATAGACTCAGAAATTAGAATACAGGTTACCAGGGAGAGAGGTGGGAGTGAGAAATGGGGAGTTAATGCTCAATTGGCACAGAGTTTCTGTTTGGGGTGATGGGAAAGTTGTGTAGTTCTTTACTTTGTCACTTCCCCACTCTATAGCTGTGTGTGTATTGGGTACAGCCAGTTCCTCAGAGGCGCCCGACAGACAACCTTAGAACAATCTCCAGAAAAGGCTGGTCTTTGAAACTGACTTTGTTCATATTTCTAAGATTTTTTTTTATTAAAAAAATTGAGATCATAAATGTATAGGATGCATCCTATATGTTTATTTTAAAAGGAGAAGGATGTGAGTGTGGCTTATTTACTCCCATATGCATAAAATCTCTCTGGAATGCTACATAAGAAACCAGACACATTAGGTTGCCTTCAAGAAGAACTGGGCAGCAAGTTTCAGGAGAAGTAGAGATAATTTTCATTGTACACTTTTTTTTTTTTAAGACAGTACCAGGGATTGAACCTGGGACCTTGTACGTGGGAAGCAGGTGCTCAACTAGAGCTACATCTGCTCTCCTCACTATATACTCTTTTGCACCAATCCACCTATTTAAAAAAGAGAGAGAAATCTTTCTTTGCATCCATACAAAATAACCTTTATGCTATATTTTTAAGTGAAAACAGCAAGGTAGAAATATCTCTGGAAGAATATATAAAACTGGTAATGTTGGTTTGCCTCTGCGGAGAAAGTCAGACATCAGGGAGATAGAAGTGGGAGGTAGACTTTTCATTACATACCCTTTGTACCTTCCAAATTTGGATTATTTGAATTTATTTCCTTTTCAACAAAATAAAGAAAAATGAAAAAACGAAATTCTAAAACTAAATTACTTCACCTTGTAATTTTTTTTCTTTTTTCTTTTTTGCTCTAAAATATTCAGGAGCTTTCTAACTACTCTCTGGCTAAAATCCAAATTTCTTCACTTGACATTTAAGGTTCTTTTCATTACTTGGTCTCATTATTTCTTGTCTGGAGTTTTCTGTTCCACCTAAAGTGTTTCGTTCTCTCTTTCCTCATAATCACATACTTTCTGGCATTTGTTCATTGCCTCTTTCCTTCCTCTTCCTCAGTCTTGCTCAGGCTCACGTCTATCAAGTTCTCCCCAAACTCTCCAGCCCCTTGAGACTTCTCTTTCTTCTAAATTCCTATAATACATTGTCTGCCCTGCTTATTTGGCCTTTATCCTGTGCTGCCTTCTTTTATCAGGGGTTGTGCACTCTGTCTCCAAATAAGATCAGCAATTCCCTATGGGCAGGGGCAGAGTAACAGTCTTCTGAAACAACTTTGTACCCAGCAAAGAGCTTTATACTTTATTATTATTTTTGTTTTGTTTTGTTTTTTGTTTGTTTTTTTTAGGAGGTACTGGGGATTGAACCTGGAACCTCGTACATGTGAAGCAGGCAGCTATACCCACTCTTCCCTTATACTTTGTTGATGTCCAAGTGATGCTTTTTGACCAATGTATTCTTTGTGGGAATTTTATTTCAAAATAAAATGCATATAGCATGTAGGTTTTAATGCTGATATATTTTTTAAGTATAACATTTCTGGAAAAGAAGATGCATGATGAAAATTTTCCTTCTTTTTCATTTTTGCTCATGTATTTGGCTGCATTTTGGAAACTAGGCCCAATTTACTGGTAACCATGGTGAATTAATTAGCTTTTATGATATGTTATTAATGGGTTCTCAAAATCCTTATTTTAGTATGGGCAGATTGGATTCAAACCTTGGCATGTCTGATCTCTGGTCCATGTGACTCCTAAGCCTGTGCTCTTTTCTTTAGAGCAACAAATATTTGTTGGGTAAACAATATTGTACAAGATTGTGTAAAGATCTGATGGAGATAAAGGGAAGTATAAAAAACTGTCCATGCCCTCAAGGAGCTTACCCTCTAGTTGTGTAGTTCTTTACTTTGTCACTTCCCCACTCTATAGCTGTGTGTGTATTGGGTACAGCCAGTTCCTCAGAGGCGCCCGACAGACAACCTTAGAACAATCTCCAGAAAAGGCTGGTCTTTGAAACTGAATCTAATAAAAACAAAGCAGGGAAGCAGATGTGGCTTAAGCGATTGGGCTCCCATCTACCATATAGGAGGTCCAGGTTTCAATTCCCGGGGCCTCCTGGTGAAGGCAAGCTGGCCTGCATGGTGAGCTGATCCGAGCAGAGAGCTGGCCCGCGCAGGAGTGCTGGCCCACACGGAGTGCTGGCCTGCATGGAGTGCTGGCCCAAGCAGAGAGAGGGTGCAGCAAGATGACACAACAAAAAGAGACACAGAGGAGAGACAATAAGAGATGCAGCAAACCAGGGAGCTGAGGTGGTACAAGAGATTGAGCGCCTCTCTCTCACTCCAGAAGGTCCCAGGATCAGTTTCCGTTGCTGCCTAAAGAGAAGACACAGAAGGACACACAGCAAATGGACACAGAGAACAGACAGCAAATGCAAAACCAGTGGGTGGGTGGGGGGGAGAAATAAATAAATCTTTAAAAAAACAAAACAAAGCAGCTAACAACAAACAGACAATAATAGTATATTTTATTAAGTTTTTACTTGGCTCGGCACTATGCTAGGTGTTTCAGAGGTAGCTTTATCTTTAAATTGAAGTGGATACTTTATCTTCTCTTGCTAATGAAAGAAGAGACTCAGACCACACAGCTAAGTGAATAGAATCAGAATTCTACTGCAGATCATTTGACCCCTGGTCCATGTACTTAATCTTTTTTTTTTTTAATGTATAAATTTAATTTAATCCAAATATGTGGATGGATGCATTTTTAAACACACAACTTGAAAAGCAAATTCTTGAATAGTAAATAAGTTGGTCAGTGTTATTAAAATGTTGACTCATCGACTTTTGTTTTATGATAAAGGAAATAAGTGATTGCTTTCTCTCCTAGAAATATACTGCTGTTACTATTCACTCTGTTTTCCTTGCTTCTGTAGACTAAGTTTATCACAAGGCTTAAATGTTTTTAATATTCACTTTGATTCAAAGTTGTGGTTTTGTTACATGTGGAATCTTTGAAAGTTCAGCCAAAAATGAATGCAAATGTGAACATTCTGAAGTTTCTCTTAATTCTGATTTGTGCTTAAGTTTTTGACTTTAAAGAAGCTGTAACAATTGTAGTTGCTGCCTTCAGTATTTGTTAGATGTGTGAAGTACTGATAAATGTCACAATGATGGTTTTATTTTTTAGATTATTACTGTAGGTAGGTTAGTCCTTAGCACAAATGAGTCATTTTTTAAATGTGCATTTCTTTTATTTTTTTAACTTTATTTTGTACATTTAATAATTTAAAATATAAACAACAATTAAAAATGAAAAGAAAATACAGTTGAATAAAAACATACATTTCCCAATTAAATGTACTGGATACATATAAAATTTTTTTGAAATATACAATATGTTATACAATATATTTGGTTCATAGTAATACAGTCATTCAGTATTTGTCTTTTTTTGTGTCTGGCTTGCTTCACTCAACATAATGTCCTCCAGGTTCATCCATGTTGTCATATGCTTTACGACTTCATTTTTTCTTACAGCTGCACAATATTCCATTGTGTGAATACACCACAGTTTGTTTATCCATTCATTGGTTGATGGACACCTGGGTTGTTTCCAACTTTTGACAATCTTAAATAATGCTGCTAGGAACATCGTGTACAGATGTCTGTTAGTGTCACTGCTTTCAGTTCTTCTGGGTATATACCCAGGAGTGGTATTGCAGGGTCATGTGGCAAGTCTATATTCAGCTTCTTTAGGAACTGCCACACAGTCCTCCACAGTGGCTGTACCATTCTGCAGTCCCACCAACAGTGAATAGGTGTTCCTCTCTCTCCACATCCTCTCCAACACTTGTAGTTCTGTCTTTTTAATAGTGGCCATTCTGATAGGTGTGAAATGATGCCTCATTGCAGTTTTGATTTGCATTTCCCCAATCATGAGTGATGTTGAGCATTTCTTCATGTGTTTTTTTGCCATTTGTATTTCTTCTTTGGAGAAATGTCTATTCAAGTCTTTTGCCCATTTTTTAATTGGGTCGTTTGTCTTTTTATTGTTGAGTTGTAACAGCTCTTTATGTATCCTGGATATTAAACCCTTATTAGACATGTGATTTCCAAATATTTTCTCCCATTGAGACGGCTGCTTTTTCACCCTTTTGACAAAGTCCTGTGAGGAGCAAGAGTCTTTAATTTTAAGGAGGTCCCATTTATCTATTTTTTCTTTTGTTGTGCATCCATGTGCTTAATCTTGACTTTATGTTATTGTTTTCCCTAAGATAAGTCATACGGACAAGTAACTTATTAATATATTCGTTTTAATCTCTCCTACCAGTTCATAAAATCTTTAAGTTGGAGGTTATGTTTCTCCACAGATAATGATCCATAGCACAGGGAACTGAACATAGTACCCAAATATTCCAGAATTAATAAATGTATAACACACAATTAAGACTTATAAGACTATGGTGTTCAGATTCAAAATTCAAAAATCCAATGATGTGCCAGGCATTGTGAGGTGGTGGAAAGAGTATGAGTTTTGGAACACTAGAGATGATGTCGTTGAAGGGCCTGGCATATGAAGGTGCCCAATACGTGGCACTTTTATTAATACATTTTCATCATCTGATTTAATTATTGTCACACACAACCCTGTTAGGTAGTTTTTATTTCCCATTTGTAGATGTGTAAATTCAAAGGGGTGGTTTCAATTCTTCTGTGAAGCCTGGCTATGCTATTGGGAGTATCTAGCATCCATATTTCCATGGTTTCTTTCTTCCTTGCATCCTGAAGAAGTTAAATTCTTGGATGATGCCAATGGAACCCTGACAGCTAGATTTTTTCCTGGGTTTTCACCTCCATGCCTTCATCTATCTTGTGTTGTTTTAGAATTACCTGAGACCATAGGGTCATAATCAAATCCTTATTGGATATGTGGTATCCAAATATTTTCTCCTATTGAGTGGGCTGCATTTTCACCTTCTTTTTTTTTTTTTAAACTTT
>JAQZBX010035503.1:0-24542 GCA_029593785.1 Cabassous unicinctus
CACCTCAAAGGATGTTATTAAGAAAATAAAAAGGCAGCCTACCCAATGGGAGAAAATATTTGGCAATCATATATCTGATAGGAGACTAATATCCTGCATATATAAAGAAATCCTACATCTCAAAAATAAAAAGACAAACAACCCATTTAAAAAATGGGCAAGTGACCTGAAAAGACACTTCTCCAAGGAAGAAATACAATTTTTACAACAGTGTATCATGTTAATGAAAATTAACCAGGCATTTTGTTATGATTGCCAAGAACATATATGAGTTACATATTTCAAATTTATGTAATATTTTTGGAAGAATTGGTTCTATATACAAAGAAAGACAAACTATATACATGTGCATAGTCACTCTTACCCCATAAAGCTGACTAAAACTTTTTTTTTCTCACTAACTCACATGAACATTTTCACTACAATCTAAAACTTACTATACTGCTGATTACTCAATCAAACAGTACTCTATGACAGGTACAGTGTTAAGTACTTCCCATTCACTATCCCATTTAACTCTCACAACATCCTACTACCTAGGGATTTATGCCATATTTTCTTTCTACCCTTATAAAAATTTATATTTCAATTTTATGCTAGAAGAGTGGAAGAATTTCTTTTGTATAAAGAGGGAAGTCTCAAGTTTTTTAAACCACCAATACTTTCTTCTCCCACACAGTTCAATAATTTACTTTTAAATTGTTTTTTTATTTTTAAAGAAGCCTTACATTAAAAAAAATGTTACATCAAAAATAAAGGGGACAATTTTCTTTTCAAGTCTTTTGCCCATTTTTAATTAAGTATTTTATTGTTGAGTTGTATGATCTCTTTGTATTTCATAGATATTATACCTTTATTGAATATGTGATTGCCAAATATTTTCTACCATTGAATTGGCTGCTTTTTCACCCTTCAGACAAAGTCCTTTGAGGTGCAAGTGTTTAATTTTGAGGCAGTCCCATTTATCTATTGTTTTTCTTTTGTCAGTTGTGCTTTGGGTGTAAGTTTCAAGAAACTACCACCAACCATAAAATCTTGATGTTTTCCTCCATTTTCTCCTAGGAGTTTTATGGTTGTCACTTTTATATTTAGGTCCTTGATCCACTCTGACTTAATTTTTCAATAAGGTGTGAGATAAGGGTCTTCTTTCTTTCTTTTGGATATGGATATTCAGTTCTCCCAACACCATTTGTTGAATAGAATGTTCTGGCCCAGCTGGGAAGGCTTGATTGCCTTGTCAAAAATCACTTGACTCTAGATGTGAGAGTCTATTTCTGCATTCTTGATTTGGTTCCATTGGTCAATGTGTCTGTCTTTATGCCAGTAAAGACAATTGTGCAAAGAAGAAACACATATGGCAAAGAAACACATGAAAAAATGTTCAACATCACTAGTGATTAGGGAAATGCAAATCAAAACTACAATGAATGCTACCATCCACAGAAAAAAAGGTTTTAATATGGGGTGATGAAAGGGGGAGGAGTTTGGGTATATGAGAGTGTCTTGTATTCTGTGTATGACTTTGCAGTGACCTAAAACTTCTTTGAAAATTAATTGAAAAATAGACACTGGGGAGTGAGAGGGGGAAGGTGCCATGGTACAGACTGGACAACAGATATTGCAGTGATAAAAGGCAAAATGTAAAAAAAAAATTTTTTAATTAAACATTTTTTTCTCAGTCTTTGAATAACCCAATCCTTTAATTTTATTTTACTTTTAGTTTTTTTTTAAGTTTTCATGTATTTTATCTCTTACATTTAAACATCATTATTATTTCATTTTCCTATTAATTGAATTTAGGTATTGTTTGGCTTCATCTTTAAACAAGTTTTGGATCACAGAAGGGTTGTGTTTCGGATCACAACTGGGGCAGGAGAGGATCATTGGTGGGAGGTGTCAGGGATGGGGGTGCATGGGAGGAAGTTCACCTGAATATACATAATAGGTATATAAAATTGTTCAAATGCTCCTGAGGCATGGTCTCAGTGGGTGGAGAACCACTCAATAAATGAGAGAATACTGAATTCCCATCCTGGAGAGCTCTGCCATATTCTTCAAGGTAGTAGCAACAGTCCCCCAAGTGCAGGGTCAGTGTCTGGCAAAGGAGGATGATCCACTGATGGGCTCTTGTTATTGATGACTAGCCTTATGAGCCTTTGCTCTTGTAATTGAAACTTAGCCTATTGCTAAGAGGTGCCTAAGGGTTGCCTTCTGAGCCTCCTTGTTGCTCAAATGTGGCTTCTCTCTAAGCCAAACTCAGGATATGAATGCATTACCTTCTTCCCAGAGTGGGACATGACTCTCGGGGATGAGCCTCCCTGGCAACAAGGGATTACTAACAAGTGCCAGCAGGCAATATGACTGAAAAAAGACCTCAAACAAAAGGGGGGAAAGGTAAAGGCAAATGAGAGCATATGGCTAAGAGATTTCAAAGTGAGTTGAAAGGTCATCCCAGAGGTAAAGCTTATGCATATCTCAATAGGACCTCATAGGCTTCCAATGTGGATATCACTCCAAACAAGAGGGTCTCCTGAGGGCTCTGGAGACAACCAGGTCCTATATCAGTGCAGAGAGCCCCAGAGTTTGGTGTCTTAGCAGTGGCTCCTACTTTGGAATCCTTGCTCCTGAGAGTGAAAGAGTGGGACCCAAATATGTCTTTCATGCACATGATCCATCTATCCCTTCTATTCAAACCTACATGTGGGGCCAGGGATTGCAAGTGTACTTCCAGAGATTGGAGTCTTTGGGCTGTCTATGTGCCAGCTGTGCCTGGAATCTTGGTGGAGCTGTAATTCCTACTCTACAGCTCAATGGACTCACCCAAGACACCTGGTGGGGAGATGATGATGGACAATGGTCATCCCAGGGAATGGAGAGAGTCTTCAGCTGCAGGCAGGATAATCCCATCCATCTTATCTATGGGATATAAATCCCCTCTCACTTGGACATGCAGTGGACATCACTATCGCAGACCCTCAGGATTGGGGGAACAGCTATGGACTAGAGTGGAATCACTGGTATTCTATTATAGACATATTGTGATTCATGTAATGGAAGTAATTACAACATTAATGTGGAACTAGTGGCCACTGAATGCTTTGGGGGCAGGGAGAGGGAAAGCAGTTGTAATACAGGGGCTTTTCGGGACTTGAAATTACCCTGAGTGACATTGCCTTGACAGATATAGGCCATTTTATATCATAATATAACACGCAGAGCTGTGTGGGAGACAGTGTGGTCTACAATGTGAACTATGGTCCATGCTTGCTGGCAAAGCCCCAAGATGTGTATAGCTATTGCAGGTGATGTGCCACACTAATAAAGGATGCTTATGTGGGAGGTTGTGGGAGATGTGAGAGGTGGGGCATATGAGAATCCCTATAATTTTTGTTTAACATTTATGTAATCTAAGTATCTTTTGAAAAATAAAAAAGATTATTAAAAAAACTACAATGAGATATCATTTCACACCTATTAGCCTGGCTGCTATAAAAAGTTGGAAAAGTGTAAATGTTAGAGAGGATGTGGACAGATAGGAATGCTTATTCACTGTTAGCGGGAATATAGAATGGTGCAGCCACTGTGGAGGACTCTTTGGCAGTTGAGTATAGACTTGCTATGTGACCCAGCAATACCATTACAAGGTATATGCCCAGAAGAACTGAGAGCAGAGACATGAACAGACATCTGCTCACTGATGTTCATGGCAGCATTATTCATGATTGCCAAAAGTTGGAAACAACCCAGGTGTCAATCAACTGCTGAATGGATAAACAAATTGTGCTGTATACACACAATGGAATATTATGCATCACTAAGAAGAAATGAAGTCATGAATCATTTGACAACATGGATGTGCCTTAAGGACAATATGTTGAATGAAGCAAGCCAGACACAAAAGGACAAATACTGTATGATTGTGCTATTATGAGCTAAACATGCTGTGTAAATGTGGATTTAATAATTAGAATATAGGTCACCAGAAAATAAAAGGAGGGCAGAGAATGGCAAGCTGAGGGTCAAACTGTGCAGAATTGTTAAAAAGTTTGTTTGTAAATCTTTGGAAATTAATAGAAATAGTTAAAGCATATCATGGTGTTTGTATCTAGTAGTGTTATTGCATGGATATGATAGTGGATGCAAAGGGAAGTCTAAGGTCATGTCTATTACTAGAAGAAAAGCTAAAAAGTGTAACATAGGACTTTATAAGATAGTAAAACCTCATGTAAAACACAAATATGGGTGATATTGCATATATGACTGTTTTTACAAAGTATAAATACAAATATACTATGGAGAAGGAAAAAGAGCAGCAGCTCTGTATGCCACATGAGGCATAAAGAAATGGAAAGTTGATGAGTTCTTTTTTTGTTGTTGTTTATAATTATTTTTGTAATAATGAAAGTGCTCTGGGAGTGATTGGGGTGATGAATGCACAAATATGTGATTACACTGAATACCATTGATTGTAATCTTTGGATGGATTTATGCTTTATTAATATGTATCAATAAAATTGAAAAAATGTTTAAGAAAAGAAAAATATGAATTTACAAAATAAATTAGAAAGGTGGAAATGAAATGGCAGCTATGTATGGCAGAAAGATTGAGAGGTGAATATTAAGTGGTAGAGATTTTGTTTGGTCTTTGTTTTACTTATCATTACTGTTAATATTGGAATAATGAAAATACTCTAATAATGCTTGAATGGATGAGTACACAACTATGTGATTATACAAAATACCATTGATTATATACTTTGAATAGATTGTATACTTTATTAATATGTGTCAATATAGCTAATTGAAAAAATTAAAGGAGATTCCCATATACCCCATGTCCTCCACATCCCACACTTTGCCCCATTAACATCATCCCTCATTAGTGTGGTAAATTTGTAATAATTGATGAACACATATTGAAGCATTGTTACTGAACATGGACTATAATTTACATTATAGTTTGCACTTTGCACCACACAATTTTATAAGTTTTGACAAAATGTATGATGGCCTATATCCATCATTGCAATGTTATGCAGGACAATTCCAATGTTGCCAAATGCCCCATGTTACACCTATTCTTCCCTCTCCCTCCCCTCAGAACTCTGGTGGCCACTGCCTTTATATCAATGATACAAGTTCTTCCATTGCTAGAATCATAAGTCTACTTTAGTCCAGAGTTGCATTTCCATTTTATGTTTGTTCATTCCTCAGTTTTGAGTATATGGGGTTTGTGATATCCACATTGTTCCTGATTGAAAGGGGGCTTAGATTCCATGGTGCAGAAATATGGAACTTTCTTGCTTGCAGTTGTAGATACTCTCTATTTTTGGGGGTGGTTTTTGTCCATCATCATTCTTTTGTTAGCTGTCCGGGGCTAGTCCAGTGAATTGGAGAGTAGGTGTTGCAATTCAGCTGAGATTCAGGGCTCAACCAGCATATGAACATCCAATAAATTTAAGTCTCTGGGACATATATTTAATGAGTATAGTGCTAATTATAGGTTCAAATAAAAGGGGCAGAAGAGGCATGTGTATAGGGAAATTATAAATGAGTCTAACTCTGTTACATTGTGGAACATATATTCCAAAGTAAGGTCCACTGACAGAGTGCTGAATTCCTGAGATTGTCTGCTCTGCCTATAGTGTCTAGATGTCTCTAGAGCCCTCAGGAGCCCTGTTATTTGAGACAATGTTTACTGTATTTAAAAAAATGAGATCCTGCTGAGGTGTGCATAAACATAACCTCTGGAATGACCTCCAGATTCACTTTGAAATTTCTTAGCCATAAAACCTCATATATATTTAACATTTCCTGCTTTTGGTCAAGGTCTTTTTCCAGATGCATGGCTAGTTCATGATTGGTATTAATCCCTTGGTGCCATGGAGGCTTATCCCAAGGAGTCAAGTCTCATGCCCATGGGAATGGAGTGTGTTTATATGTTGAGTTTGGCTTAAAGAAAGTCCACATTTTGTGACTGGAGGCTTTTAGGGTATAACTTTTAGGCAATATATAATAATAGGCCAAGTTTCAGTTTCACAAGAAAAGGCTAATAAGTATAACCATCAATATCAAGAGCCTGGTATAATGGTTTGTCCTCCTTTGCTAGGCAATACCTGTGTACTCAGGGGATTCTTGCTGCTTTATTAGAGAATATAGCAGGACTTCCCAGGATGGGAATCCAATATTCTTTCACTTATTGTGTGGGTCTCAACCCAAAGAGACAAATCCCCATGACAACTTGAACATATTTGTATGCCATAGAGACATACCTCAGGTGTACCCCTCCCCACACATCCCCCATCACTGACACCCCACATCAGTGATCCTCCCCTGCCACAGTTGTGACCCTTCTGTGATCCAAAATCTCCCCAAAAACAAGCCAAAGAGTATATATAAGTAAAAATAATCATAAAATATAGTAATAATATATAGCAAATAAAATACAAAAATAAGAAGTAAAAGTAAATTAAAGTAAAATAAAGAATTTTTTTTCAGTGTGCCTGTCATCACCGTAAGATCTTTTTTTAAAATGTACAGTGACTAATTCTTCCATATGTTCCCCCAGGGTCTTAATTTTTTTCTGTATCTTCAAAGAAGCATTAGGTTACAGAAAAATTCACATAGAAAATATAAGGGATATATATTTACAACAGGCTATACACTTTTCAGTGGCAACTTCCTTTACAAACTACAAATGAATGCTACAACAAAGGAATAAATATGCTTATTCATGTGGCTGACTGCTTCCTGTACTATGCCTAAACCAAATTTCATACTCCACATCTACAGGCAAACCTGTGGCCTGGACCCTGGCACACACAGCACTACAGAACAGCCTCTGTTGATGTTACTCTCCTTTTCCCTCAGGTAAAGATTCAGCAACGGAATTCCTTATGACACATCTCAGATGATGGACAAGAAGATTTTGGGACTGAGACTACCAGAGAAAATCTATGAGCCACTTCTTCTGAAGAGGCAACCCCACCTCTGAAGAAGAATGGGTAGTTTGGAGTCCATCCTCTGGGTCACTTTGGGAGAGATGCAACCCTGGCCAACTATGTCATTTCCACAGAATAGAAGGATCCTGGATCACTGACTCACAACTAGTAGAGAATTTCCACCACCCAGGATGCTTGGATTGAACTGTGACACATTTTCTCCACAGGAAAAACCCATAAATAGGAAAGCATTACCAGTTCTGACTGATTTCTTCTACATTGTTACATTCAAACCCTGTCAGGTTTTTTGCTGATGCCCCCTTCCCTTGGTGCCTGCTCAACTTTTTTGACAGTATACAAATGAGGGAAATGCTCCTAGGGAAGGGGGATTTCTGTGTTTTCTGTATTCAGGATCAAGCTTCCAGACTACAGAGGGAAGTTCACATCCAGTAAGAAGGATCCTCACCAGGGAAATGAGCATACAACTCTACTACTGCAAACTGTGTCAGGATTATACCCAGAAACACTTAGGTGTGCAGGGTGGGTTAAAGCATGGGACTGCTTGAATACACTAGGTTAGTCAGTCAGTCAGTTTTTAAAACAACACAAAGACCCTGAAACACAAATTAACACTTATTGAGGAAAATTAATTTACATATTGAGGCAAATCTTATATATTTCATATCACACCTCATGCCATATAGAAATGTTCTTTAATATTTCAATGTGTTCCACTTAGCATGTCAACCTTCAAGTGTTGTTTAAGGTGTACCAATCAATCAAGTTAAAGTACCATCATTCGAAGATTTGACTCTAGATGGTCTGTTGAGATAAAAATGAAATATTCATAAGAATTTTACCATATTCTGGAAACTATCTTAGGAATTAATGTTCTACAAAATTCAACAAGAGTAAGAGGAGTGCTGATTAATAAGTTTAACTAAAAAATCATTAGAATTTTTTTAAGAGATGAAGCACATCAGATAACCTGCTCTGCTCATTCAGGGTTTAGCTGTAAACCCGACTCAAACTTGCATATTACTTTAGTTTTTTTAGCCTCAGAGTTGAACTTTCCTACTTCCCTGGGACCTGATGATCCTGAGGATGTCCCAAACCTCTTGAGGTGTTGCCCTGGGCTGAATGTGAGAGTAGGCACACAGGAACCATTTGGAAAATGTTGAATTGCAAACTCTAATGCCATCAGTTTTTCCTGTTGTGACTATTTTCTTTTCTTACATCTTTAAGCTTCACCCAGCTAACACACTACCAACCAACTTTCTTTAGCCTTTTTTCATGGGAGCTAAATTGCCTTATTTGAAGGAAATGGTGTTTTCCATTTTTTTCTCCAGGTGTTTGATTCTTTTCCTGTAAGAGTCTCACTTTTGTTGTGTACACACTTGTTTTCATAAACTTTAGCAATTGTCTCCTCTAACTCTAGGATGTACTTGTTTCTTCTGCATTGATTTTCTGTGAAGTTACAATTCATATTATTGATGCTCTTTAGGCAGTAAACAGATTTTCAGTTGATGCTTTTGAATCACACTTTCAAAGTGTGTATTTTCACACTGTAAAATGACTGCTTTTGTTGAGGACTTTTGAACTATAAGCAATTCTTTCATTGATTGTCTTCATATACTTAAAAATATTCCTTTTATTCCTAAAACTTTTAAAAGGAATATTTACTTTAAAAGCATCAATAAGTTCCTTCAATTTGACTTCCAACTAATATTTTGGTCTCCACATTCTGGTTCACTCTTTGTTTCCATTGAGTTGGCTCTGTCATTCTGATCCTGACCTGCCAAAAGGGGGCACAAGGGTCTTATTAGCATTTTAGGAATTATGATGACACTTTCCACAGCACTTGTGATCCCTGCCATTGTCCCCAGGATCATATCCTCTCCACCCTTTCTTCTGTTTCACATCATCTCTCAGTTCACTCAACCCTACATGGTGTTTCCATTTTTTCTTCCATGTATAATGGTAGTAGTTCTGCCCCTTACCTCAGAGAGTGTGGTGAGGAACACAGAGGTTAATAAGCATGAAGCACTGAGAGCAGTGCTTGGCACACCAAGGACCCAACAATGGCAGTTCTAATGTGGACTGCTTGCCCATATCTGCATAATGACATACTCTAAATGGGGGATATGACAATCTACCCAAAGCTATGGGTCTCTTAGGAGCCACAGTAGCCCTTAGAGTAGCAAGTTGATATCCCTGATGATCTCAGCATTCTTCAAACTCATCCTGATGGGCCTAAATTCCCTTTCTTCTTCTGTCCCCTCTGCACTATGTGGGACTTCCAATGATATTTGAGAATGAATGAATGAATGCCTGGCAACTAAATATTACTCTCATATTCTTCCTCTAACTCCATGGTTGTTTAGAATCTGGTTTTGGGTTGGTACAGTCTATATCACCCTACAGCTTAAGGCTCAGGAGAAAAACTATTATCTGTAAAATGGAAGAAATGATATGACCCAAGTGCCATCATTTTCCTTCCTCACATGCAAAGGAAGAACAAGTATAGGCAGACAGCAGCAAACCATACATTTTCTGTGGGCCAAGTTTTACATTGATGCAGACCCAACAATTGTCTTTTGGATATCCAAAGCTAAATGATTAACTATTTGTTGTTGAATTAGGGGTCTACTTCAGATGTTTTTCCCTTTCATACATCTTTGGAGTATCAATATGATATTTCATTTCATGATGCACGAGATGACAATAATAAAATGTACACAGTGTTTGAAGCCTTACTAAGACATTGAACATGATTTTTGTTTTGAATTAGTTAAGTTGGATTTTAAATTTGTTTCACAGTGGAGGTCATATGCAACACAATGTGAAACCGAGATCATAATGCATGAGAAAATGTAATTTGTTACTCACAAGTTCCAGAGAGAAAGGGATGCCCTGAGGTACCACAATAAACACAATAGACTTCCTTGGCTCAACCAGCAAGTGGGGAGCACAGGATCAGAGTAACAGAGACCCATGAGCTTGTCCTTTATGATTCATGGTGAGGCTTAATAGATTTCCTACAGATGTCAAAGGTTTGTCATTTATTAAAAAGGTCCCTATAAAGGGAAAGGGACTGGCAGTCTGTGGGTCATGGGGATGGTTAGCTTATCATTGTCAGCTGTTGGTTCTGGATGAGGCATGTGGGTGATGTGGGTGGTGGCCATGGATCTGAGTTTAAACTCTAGGGAGTATAAGCCATGGGGGTGTTGAGCTGTTTATTATCTAAACCAAAATGGATGTGGAGGAAAACTGCTTAACCAAAATAAGTTGGCCAGCAAGACAGCATGCAAAAAGTTTTGATAGTTATGAGAAAGTGCCTCCTTCAAGGCTTACGTATGAACATCACTTAAAAATAGAAAGAATAAAATGTATGTCTGCCAATCCTGAATTCAAATGATTTCTTCTCTTTGCCATAATATAAAATGGGGAAAAAACCCATGCATGTTGAGTAATTTATATAATAATTTAGGAACAGATGTGAGGGTAATCTGGCTGCCACATCTGTCACCCCATTGATCACCAGTGTTTATTCATCTGATCTGGCTGGCTAGATGGGTGTCCCCTTCCTCCTTCATCATTCCATGTGAATCCCTCCTGAAGCTGCATGCTCACTGAAAGAGGGCAACCTTCCCTACTAGTGGAGGACCATTCTTCGGTCAAGATTATAGGAGTAGCTGTAATCCCCTGCTAGAACCTCCAAACAAGCTCTCAGATATTGTTTTAATATGTGTAAGGCTAAGCACCAAGTCCCACTTGGGGAGTCGAAAACACCCTTGTAATTCTACTTTACCATATGCTTTCATACATCCCTGTGTATAAGTATGTAAATGCATTTCTTGAATGTATTCATCATTGTTTGTAATATTTTAAAATTTTCTTCAAAGAATTTGGGCATTCTAAAAGAAACATGTAGTATTTGCACATTTAAAAATATGCAAAATAATGGGTTCAAAATATGTTATATTAACTATGAGAACTATATCACTGAAATAGATATTAATTGACCAATATATTTTCCTATTTAAATATAAGAAATATATTATTGGCTAAATGCACATGAAAAATATGGTCAGCATCATTTGTAATTAGGGCAATGCAACTTTTACCCACAATGAGATATAATCATTTTGTGTATAAAATTTTAAAAGTTTGACCATAGTTAATGTTGGTGGATTTATTGAGCACCTGGAAGACTATTATGCTGCTGCTGAGTATTTGTTACACTCATTTTGGAAAACTGTTTGTCAATTTCATAAAATGTAAAATATGTAATTCCCATATGAAACAGTCATTACATTGTTTTTTATGCAAGAGAAATGAATGTGTATGGACATACAAGAAAGAAACTCATGAGCCTCTTTTGGTAATGTAATTACAATTATTACAGTCTACTAGTGGTCAGGGGATGGTTTATAAGTGTTATCATGGAGTCTGTGGACCCGCTTGAGTAATCCTGATCATGATTATGGGATATATAATATGAAGCAGGAAGTGTAAGGTGGAGAGGCTGTGGAGTTAAACACAGCCCAGATCATGGACAATTGAGTATGCTATGTGGATATTCTGAATTTTGTCTTTGATATGTTGGATGCAGATATTGATTATGTAAATATGAAACAGGAAAAACATCAAGCCTAGAGGTTCACATTTTTGGTTCAGTGGGTAAGTCTAAAAGATAGATATTGAGAATGGATGGACCTGCAAAAATAGTAGGTATTCAATGTGGGAAGAAAATGGGATAAGGAGAGAAATTAAAACACCATTAATAAAAAATCAGAATAGTGAGAAACCTACCAGAGATAATTTAGATAAAGATCTAACAGGAGACACCAAGGGTACTGCCAGATATTCTTGCTTTATTTAATATCACAGAATGCTACTAAAGGTTTGATAAAACCATAAAATCCTGTTCAGAAAATATTTTTCAAAAAACTACAAAAAGAGTGAATCATGCATTGTGTTTTAAAATTTTCTTGAAGTTAAATTTCTAAATATTAAATTAAAGTAATATAATGACAGTCAATGTTAATTAATAGTATTTAATATAAGCAATATTCACTAATAGTAATTAATATAACACAAACCAGTAATAGTAATTGTACTTTTAGGCAAAACTGGGAGTTTTTTTAGTAGTGAGAAGGGAAGAAAGGTCAATTTATGGACTTCATTTTTTTGAAAGTTTATCTTAGAGTAGCTGCTCAACATGAAATCATTTATAAAAAGCCCCATCCTTCCTCAAACCCATTTGACATCCTGTAGTACTGTATCATATTCCTCTTTTGGTTCATTTTGAACTTCAGTACTTTCCTCTTCCAGATTAAGCAAGTGTTAAAACCTTAATGGTGATGTGGAGATATTTAATGTCCCAATATTACCCACCAGAGGGCCTTCTAGGTATGACTTTTGTGTACACAAAATTTCAAGGCAAATTATGTGGGGAGCTACACAGCCTTATCCCAGGCCTTCTTGGAAAGTTCACATAAATTTAGATTATTTTTGTATGTTTCTTTAATTGTAAAATAACACACTTCAGCACATATTCTGATTTGTGTAGTATGTTTTTGAATAGTATATTCTTTAGGCTTGGAAAAATAAAAGCCTATATGTACATCGTAACACTTAGCCAATGAAGCTGATTAAGTTTGTATTTTCACTTTTCTCATTAACTCATTCCTATCTATAATTTTAAAAAAGCTCCATTTATTGAGTAGTTACTGTAAGCCAGGGCTGAACTTATTATTTCCATTAATTACATATTTCATCCTCAAAATGAGGGCATTTATGTTACCAATATGTTACCAATGAGGAAGCAGAGACACAATAGAGCCCAGAGTTGAGATTCTAGAATATATCTGCCTAATCACACAGTTGAAGCTCTTAACTGCTACCTCTTTTCAGATAGGTTACTCTTTAAGTGAAAGTGCTTTTGGCCATCAAGGACAGAGAGCGTGTGCCAGCCTTACTGAATTCATGAAGTTTTCTGAACTCCTATTCCCTCATCTCTAAAACTTCATGAGTAGATGTTGCCAAT
The DNA here is from genome assembly GCA_029593785.1 of Cabassous unicinctus. Taxonomy (NCBI): domain Eukaryota; kingdom Metazoa; phylum Chordata; class Mammalia; order Cingulata; family Chlamyphoridae; genus Cabassous; species Cabassous unicinctus. The sequence goes on from JAQZBX010035503.1 coordinate 12,994, forward strand.
TGATAGTTATGTCATGTGGTTTTTTCATCTCATCAACATTGGCATGAATTTTAAATTGTTTGAAGTAGCTGCCAACTTTATAATTTAGTATATTAAAAAAGAATTTAGGGAAGAAAAGAAAAAACAATTTTTGCACTCTTGTAAAAAGAAAGCATTGGCAAAATAGGCACAAATCCCTCAGTGCAACCGCTCAATGGGATAACAACCTCCCCTTTTAAATGATCAATGTGCTCTTGATTATCTAATTCCTACAACTTTGAATTACAGTGTCCCTAATAGAGTCGTTCATTTACATCACCTCCCCTGCCTCTGTGGTCTCATGAGTTTCCTGCCATGAGAGCAAATACTAAAACAGCCTTAGGCAGAACTGATGGGTGAGACTTCGGATTTCCATATCATCTTCAAACCAAAGTGATCCAAACAAAATTTTCTTTGAATAGACTATTGTTCATCTAAAAATAATTTACAAACTCCTGAACAAAATGTATCTTCCATCTCTAAAACACATATTTTCAATTCAATTATATACGTGTTTTTTATTTTGTTTTGTTATTATATAGCTTAGATAATACAGAATTTCTGAAATAGAAATTTGAAATAAGTGTCAATAAAAAATAAGACAAAATGATTAAAATTAAGAAAAAAGACCAATACACTGAAGGTAAGATGATTTTAAATGCAATGTTTGAGAAATATGTGAACTGGCAAGTTATATATGGCTGCCATCTGGTTTTGTGAAGAAAATTTTTTTGGATCTCAGACTTTTCCATCCATTCACATATTGTCTGTGGCTTCATAAGCACAGCAAGGGCAGAAAAATGGGACTCGCTCTTTGTTAAATCAAATTCTCAGGCACTTGATGGATTGTAAAAAGCTTGAAGTTTTCACCAAGAATGGCATAAAACTTGAATTATTTTAAAGATATGGCTGGTTGATCAATTCACAAACAGCTTGTTTTGTTAGGTTCTTATTGTAATCATTACATTTTTCCTGGTGACTTCAAAAATACACAGTAATGTATAAAAAATAGTAATAATCTTCCATAAATTGTATGGAAATTAAATACAAAATGTAAATATAAATAAAATATAAAGATGTAAATATATTAGGAGTTATGTATGGCAGGGGAAACAGAGAGATTGAGAGGTGGCTATGAAGAGGTAGGTGTTTTGTTTGTTTGTATGTTTGTTTTGATTAATGAAAAGGCTCTAATGTTGAAGTGATGAACGCAAAATCTGTGAATACAACAAATGTTACTGATTGTATACTTTAGATGGCCAGCATGTTTTATTAATACATTTAAATACAATTGATTATAATATAATATAGACTGAGTGATGTTTATTTTTCAAATGAGTAATATAATGTATTTACAAGATGAAACTAAAGGCATACACTAAATCTTTAGGGCTTTCATTCTGATTTCATTAAATTCTTCCTTCATAATTAGGCCTTAAGAGAAATATCATCATCTGACCACACTCATTGGAAATATATTCTATTACATTCTATATTAATTGTTAAGAAATGTGTGTGTCTGTGTGTGTGTGTATGCAATAAAGAGAGAGAGAGAAATAGCAAGAGGGTGTTTTCATATTTGTAAATATTTTACAGTAGTATATTCCATCATTATGATATTTAGGCCTGTGTGTTGGTTTCCTAGCTGTTAAAACAAATATCATACAATGGATTGGTTTAAAGAATGGGAATATTGCCTCACAGTTTCAAAGCCAGAAGTAAAATTTGAGGCATCAGCAAGGTGATGCTTTCTCTCTGAACACTGTGGTATTTTAGGGCTAGCTCGGGGAGATCCTGGCTCCTTGGTTTTTCTGTCACATGGCAATGCACATGGTGGTTTGTTCTCCTTTCTCTTCCAGTCCCTGTTGACTTCTATCTTCTGGTTCTCCCCATGGCTTCTCTTTGTTTAAAAAAGTTTCAGCCATATTGGATTAAGGCCAACCCTCATTTAGTTGAGGCACACCTTAACCAAAGACATCTTCAAATGCATTATTTACAAATGGATTCTTACTCATAAGACCTGGGTTTGTGACTGGAGCATGTCTTCTGGAGAGTGGGGGCACAGTTTAATACCCAACATCCTGATCTCCATATTTCTTGTGTACACCATCACCACCCAAAAGTCCAAAATGATGAATAATTTCCTTGCTCTTACATATGTACTAGGACAAAAATGTTTCTAGTGAATGAGGGCAGTGCAAATTGTCTTATGCAGGACAAACAAGAGACTCATCTCTGCCTGCCTACCTTCTCCTCTCATTCCCAACCTCTATCATTCTAGTGTCTGGGACCTAGCTATATATATGAGGAAGAGTAGTGTGGCATCAGCTTTCTTCTATCAGTATCTCTACTTTATTCCCTTATTTTCAGCACCCCTAAATTATCTTTTTCCTAGTAAACTTTGCTTTGAATTTAATACTTTCTATTTTTTTGATATATGCTTCATTTATATATGGTTGCAATAGCAGAAGAACCTGTCTTTGTAATTTCTTTTCCCTTGGTACAAAGCCTCATTACATTCTTCAGGTAAATTCTGAGACTATGATTAAAAAATAACTGCCTCTGTCCAAAAATATTTTACATCATTAATTGCTATCAATATGCCACAATAAAGTATATGGTTTTACCACTAAATAAGCAGAATTTTCTTGAAATTGATGAGTCAGATCTTCATAAAGTGTTCTGTAATTTTGTCAGATTTCATTGTTGTATATCTTAATTTCACTACATGAAAAACAGTTATATTTGTTTCAAGTCTATTGTATATTCAATAACTGTGTTCTACAACAAACACTGTTGAAAAAAAAGAGGCCTAACATACCATATAACATGCATTTAGGGATGATTTGGCAGTTAAATACTGTGAGAGTGTCAAATATAAATGTGTAAAGTTGATAGCATTTTTGCTGATGGCTGATAGAGAAAAATCCACAAATTCCCTGTGGTACCTGGATCATGAAGATAATATTGCTTTTAGTCCTGGAAATTCACAACAATACAGAAAACAAATGGTGTCTAATTTTCTTTCCCAGTTTTATGAGAAAATACAGCCTGAACCAAAAGACTTGCCGTAAATATGCTGTGATTTAGTTATTCCTTCATCAAATTGCACTGCATGAATTACCATTTATCATAAGATGCATCAACCCACAACCACCACAAAAGGTATATTTTATTTTTATCCTAAACCATTGTCACCTTTTGGATATATTATTGTCTGAAGAAGCCATGTTGACTACAAAAAAAAAAAATTACTGCAAGATAAATTAAAACTTTACATTAATAAACAGGTTGTAACTTTTTAAAATGATATTTCCCTTTCAAACAAAAGATCAATTTTAAAGAATAAAGAAATAAAACATCCTCAGCTATTTGCCCACCTCTCACTTTCCTGAAGTCCAACCTCCTCCATGCCTAGTCTGATTTACAGCCTAGAAAACTACAGGCAGAAATGTAATCTAAATGATGGTAGCTGTTAGGACACTTCGACCATCTTCTGTGGGTGATTGTTGATTTTCTCCTTCATGTGATTGGAATCACTCTTGTCAAAATCTGAAGTGACAGCCTTCTGAATTGACTTCTCACAAAGATAGAGTACCTTGCACATTCAGACACCTCTAGATTTGGAGGAGGGGAAGAGAGTGAGCTTGGGCAGAGGGCTGTAACAAACGTAACTGGAGACAGATTGGCTACATGATAGATGTAGGCAGAAATCCCAAAGTCAACTTATAAGAGCCTGTGAAACAGCAGCATGCTGAGGAACCTGAAGATCATGGTGCCCCAAACAATGTTGTAGGGTATAAGCACATGTGCAGAAGTCCACACCCTGAAAAACCTGGCATTACGGAGCTCCACACCCCAGGAGCATGACACCATGCAGCAAGGAACCCTCAATGAAACTAGCACCCTCTTGTCTTGATAAAATCACATATCCAAACACACACACATTAATGAGCATATTGCTATATCCATCAGATATTTTGTCATTTAGCCTCATCCCTCCAGCATGTTGTAGACCTTTATAAATTAAAGCAAGGTACCAACATAGCCCTCACTTTGCCATTACAGGTGAGTACAGATGTATGTTTTCTTTTTTTTAATATACTTTTAAAATTTCTTAAAGAAACTTAGGTTACACAAATGTTACATAAAAATTATAGGGGAATCCCATATGCCCTGCTCCTTAGCCCTCCCACATTTTTCCACATCAACAACATCCTTCATCAGTGTGGTACATTTGCCACAATTAATGAACACATCTTGAAGCATTGCCACTAAGTGATGATTAGAGTTTACATTGTAGTTTACACTCTATCCCACACATTTTCGCAAGTTATTAAAAGATATGGTCTGTATCTGTCAATGCAATGTCATTCTACTCTAGTCCATTGTTTAATCCTGAGGATTCTGTGATGGTGAAGCCAACTCCACCTCTACTTAAGAGTGGGCTTAGATCCCATGAGGTTGATGGGTGGGACTTTTTTGCTTGCAGTTGTGGACTCTATTCCTTGAGATGGTCATTGTCAGTCATCATCTCCTTGTTAGTTGTCCTGGATGAGCCCAATGTGTTGCAAGTCTTTTGAGATTCAGGGCCCAACTGGCACATGGACAGTCCAACAATTTAAATCTCTTGGACATACAACTATCAACTCTAGTACTAACTATAGCCTCAGGTAGAGGGGCAGCAGAGCCATGTGTAGAGAAAACACAATTGAGTACTACTCTATCACACTGGGTAGTGTAAATTCCAAAGTAGGGCTCAATGGCAGAGTGCCAAACTCCTGAGCTCTCTACCCTGCCTATAGTGTCAGGATGTCTCCAGAGCCCTCAGAAGCCCTGCTATTTGAGGTAATATTTACTTTGGTAGTCGATGAGTTCCTGCTGAGATGTGCATTACTGTAACCTCTGAAATGACCTCCTGACTCATTTTGAAGTCTCTTAGCCATATAAACTCATTTGTCTTTACAATTTCCCCCTTTTGATCAAGGTCTTTTTCCAGTTGTATTTGTAGTTGGTTCTTGATAGTAATCCCTCAATGCCAGGGAGGCTTATCCCTGGGAGTCATGTCCCATGCTAGGGGAAGGTAATGTATTTATATGCTGAGTTTTGGATCAGAGAGAGGCCACATTTGAGTAACACAGAGGAACTCAGGAGGTAACACTTAGGCACCCTATAATACTATGCTAAGTTTCAATTTCAAAAGTAAAGGTTCATAAGTGCAGTCATCACAATCAAGGGCCCATCAATGCTCCATTCTCCTTCAGTAGTCACTGCCTGTACTCAGGGGATTCTTGCTGTCCCATTAGAGAATGTGGCAGAGCTCTCCAGGATGGGAATTCCACCCACTGGGGAAATGCCCCATGAACACTTGAACACATTCATATGCCTTATAGGTGTGTCCCAGGTGAACCTCCTCCCATGCATCCCCATCCTCCCCTGCCACAGTTGTAAACCTTCCATGATCCAAAACTTCTTCAAAATTGAAGCCAACATAATAACTGAATGCAATTAATAGTAAAATGATATAATAATGATAGTTTTAAAAAAAAATGAATAAAATACAAACTCTTTTAAAAGTGAAATAACATAAAAATATAAAAATTTAAAAGCATTAACATTGTCTTTCTTCACTGGAAGATGTTTTCCTTTATGTCCAGTGACATTTGCTTCCATTTATTAACCCAATGTCTTATTTTTTTTTTCATTTTGTCTTCAAAGAAGCTTTAGGTTACAGAAAAGTAGAATATAGGTGATTCCAATCTACCCAATGGCCTCTCCCTTTTCCCCTTTTCCTTATTAATAACATTTTACATGTGGATGGTACATTTGTTCTAATTGATGTACAAATATTGAAACATTGCTACTAACCATGACAATGACTTACATTCTAGTTTACATTTTGGACTGTACACTTTTATAAATTTTGATGAAATTGGACATGGTCTGTGTCCATCTTTGCAGGATCATGTAGAACAATTCCATCACCCCCAAAATGTTCCATGTTCCATCTATTCTATTGCTCCCTCCCTGTCCCCTCAGGACCCATGGTATCCACCAAAATTAACTCATTGAAGGACCAGATTCATAGTTACTTGCAACACATTGAAGGGCTTAGCATCCTGGCCTATAGTCCCCTATTAGGCACTGCCTATGCTCTCAAGAGAATCCCACCCCTCTTTTTGATATATTAGCAGGACTTCCCATAATGGGAGTCCAATACCTTCCTACTCATTAAGTGAGTCTCCATCCTCTGATACAACATACTATGACAAGATGAATGCTACACACTCCCTAGAAGCCCCAAGAATGATGTGTCCTGTGTGCTCCCATATCCAACACCTTAAACCAGTAGCCCTCTGCTGCCATATTTGCCAAAAGTACATTTCCAGCATTGTAGTTTCAAAAAATACCCATAAATCCCCTGCTTCCTTCCCCAACCCTCAACCTATTCCATGGACAGTCTAACCCCCACTCCCCACCTTATCCCCCTCATGGACCAGCACAATCCAGCCCAATAGCATCACTGTACCACTGTTATTCCCATCCACTGCACAACTACACCCTTCCACCAAGGCTTTGTGTTCTCTGTGATCCATATTTCACTAACAATGGGGTATATTTTTCATAGTTTAATATTTGCAGGTGAGCTTCTATGAGTGGTAAGGTATCTTTTCTTTTTTTTAAACAAATCAATTTTATTGATACATATTAATAAAGTATAAATCTATCCAAAATGTACAAACAACAGTATTTAGTGTAGTTGCATAGTTGTGCATTCATCACTTCAACCATTATTAGAGCATTTTCATTATTTCAATAATAATAATAAAAATAAAAATAACAGACAAAAGCTCATCACCTCTCAATCCCTCTATGGTTCCCCTGCCTTACATATCTGCTATTCTGTTTTCATCTTTCTAGTTTATTTATATTTTTATTTTATACAAACTCTCATATATGCAATATTACCCATATTCATATTTCACATGAGATTTCACTGTTATACATCCCATGTTACATTTTTAAACTTTTCTTCTAGTAATATGAATGTCCTTAGACTTTCCCTTTCAACCACTGTCATACTCATACAGGAGCAAAGCAAGTTACAAACAGTATGATGTCCTTTCACCATTTCTATTAATTTCCAAAGATTTACAAACAAATTTTTGCCAATTCTGCACAGATTAACACTCAAATTTTCATTATATATCTTTGTTCTATTTTCAGGTGACCTATGTCCTAATTATAAAATCCAGGAGTTTACACAATATATTTAATTAATAATACTGTAGTCATACAAGTATTTGTTCTTTTGTGTCTGGCTTGCTTCACTCAACATAATGTCCTCCAGGTTCATCCATGTTGTCAAATGCTTCATGACTTCATTTCTTCTTACAGCTGCATAATATTCCAAGTGTATACTCTACAATTTTTTTATCCATTCATCATTTGATGGACACCTTGGCTGATTCCATCTTTTGACATTTGTGAACAATGTCACTATGTAAAATGGTGTGCAGATGTCTGTTCATGTCACTGTTCTAAGTTCTTCTGGGTATATACTTAGTAGTGGTATTGCCAGATCACATGGCAAGTCTATATTCAACTTACTTAGGAACTGCCAAACAGTTCTCCACAGTGATTGTACCATTCTATATTCCTACCAACAGTGTTGATAGGAATGTAGCAAATAAGCGTTACTATCTCTCCACATTCTCTCCAACACTTGTGGTCTTCTGACTTTTTAATAGTGGCCATTCTAATAGGTGTGAAATGATATCTCATTGTATATTTGATTTGCATTTCACTATTCACCAGTGATGTTGAAGTGTTTTTCATCTGTTAATTCACCATTTGTATTTCTTCTTTGGACAAATCTCCAAGTATTTCCCCCTTTTTAAATTGAGTAATTTAACTTTTTATTGTTGAGTTGTAGTATCTCTTTATATATCATGGATATTAAGCTCTTATTGGATATGTGATTGCAAAATATTTTCTCTCATTGAGTTGGCTGCCTTTACCCTTTTTGCAAAGTCCTTTGAGGTGGAAAAGTGTTTAAAATTGAGGGATCCCATTTATCTCTTTTTCCTTTTGTTGTTTGAGTTTTGGGTGTAAAGTTTAAGCAACTACTACCTATCAGAAGATTTTGAAGATGTTTTCCTACATTTTCTTCTAGGAGTAAAAAATTCTCTTAACCATAGATCTGGGGGTCTATTTCTGAGTTCTAAATTTGTTTCCATGGGTCAATTTATCTATATTTATGCCCTTACTATGATTATTTTACCAGTGTAGCTAAGTAATATGCTTTAAAGTCAGGGAGTGAGAGACCTCCAACTTTGTTCCTTCTTTTTAAGACTTTTTTTTTTTTTACTATTTGGGGCCCTTTACCTTCAAAAATTTGATAATTGTAATTTCCATTTCTACAAAAAAACCTGATAGGATTTTTATTGCGTTTTCATTGAAACTGTAAATCAATTTAGGTATAACTGACATCTTAACAATGTCTATCCATTAACTTTTCTTCATTTTCTTTTAGCAATGTTTTGTAATTTTCTGAATACAGGCCCTTTATGTGGTTGGTTAAGTTTATTCCTCAGTACTTGATTATTTTAGTTGCTATTATAAATTGAATTTTTTTCTCATTTCCTCTTCAGATTGCTCATCAGTAATGTTTAGAAATGTTAGTGATATTTATGTAATAATTTTGTATCCCACCCTTTGCTGAAAGGATCTATTATTTCCCTGAGCTTTGTGGTGAATTTTTTGAGATTTTCTAGATATAGGATAATATTATCAGCAAATAGTGAAAGATTTACTTCTTCCTTTTCTATTTTGGTGCCTTTTATTTCATTATGTAGGCTGAATTGCTCTAGCTAGAACTTCTAGCACAATATAGAAAAACAGTGGTGGCAGTGGGTATCCTTGTCTTGTTCTTGATCTTGGTGGGAATTTCATTCTTTCCCTGTTGAGTACAATGCTAGCTGTGGGTTTTTCATAGATGCACTTTATGATATTGAGAAAGCTTCCTTCTATTCTTATGTTTTGGACTTTTTTTTTTAATCAAGAAAGGATGATGTATTTTGACAAATGCCTTTTCTGCATCAATCAAATGGTCATGTGATTTTTCTTCTTCAATTTATTAATGTGGTTTATTACACTAATTGATTTTCTTGTGTTGAACCACCCTGGCATTTTTAGGATAAACCCTTCTTCATCATGGTGTATAATTTTTTTAACTTTTTTTTAAATTGAAATTTATAATTCATAGATGAACATCCATAAGCAATAAGTGTATGGTTTAAGTTGTGAACTTACAAAAGAAACATGTATATCATCATAAGGGATCCTCTACATCACCCCACCACCAACACCTTGCATTGTTGTGAAACAATTGTACAAACTATGAAATAATATCATCAAAACATTACTAACTTGTGAATATTGCTATCTTGCTGTCCTGATTTTGTGATAATCAGAGTAAGCTAAACATTCACTATATTAGAAACCATGCATATGTCACCAGACTTGGTTTTTCTCCCTAAGTCTGGTTTTTAGAATGCTGGTGATAATCCAAGCCTGATGTATTATATGATCTTCCTGTATGGGAATTGACTCAAATCTATGTATATTTGGTCCATCTTAAGAGGTACAGCAAGGGGGGCATATGTGGTTTAAATGACTGGGCATCCATATCCCATATGGAGGGAACTGGGATCAATCCCTGGGACATGCCAGTAAGAAATTTAAAAAAAGATTAGGGGGAATGCAAGATGGCATTGGTTTAAGTGGATGCTCACCATCTCTCTCACAAAAGACAGCTGATTGCGAACAATATCCTGCCTGAGTGAGCTGTTCTGAGAACCCACAGAATGTGACCATTTGGGGCATCAATCTGGGAGGAGTTGTGCAGGCAGATAGATTGCTCAAGATAAATTCAGAACATAGAAAACAGCAAGGAAATAGAACAAGAGGTAGAAATTGTCTAAGAGAAAACTTAACAGACACAAAAAACCAGCAGCTAAACAAAACTCTAGAGCAGAGAGAGAAGCTAATCAACTGAATAAACTCATCAAGATAAATGATGACCAGAGGGCAACAAAAAATTACAAACCATACTAAGAAACAGGAAGACATGGACCAGTCCAATGAACAAATTAAAAACCAGAAAGAGATGCAAAACATCAAACAACTAATCAAAGCTGTCCAAACAAATATCATGGACCAACTTAATGAAATGAAGGAAAAGATTAAGGATATTAAGAAGACACTGGGAGACAAACTGAAGAATTTGTAAGCATACATAAAAAGATAATGGATATGATGGTGATGAATGGCAAAATCCAAGAAATCAAAAGACACTGGAATCACATAACAGCAGATTTGAACAGGCAGAAAAACGTATTAGTGATGTGGAAGACAGTACATCTGAAATCAAATAAATAGTAGAACAGATAGATAAAAAGATAGAAAAAATTCAGCGGGGCCTTAGGATTTAAATGACAACACAAAACACACAAACATATGCATTATAGGTATCCCAGAGAGAGAAGAAAAGGGAAACGGAAAAGAAGGAATGTTGGAGGAAATAATGGCTGAAAGCTTCCCAGCCCTATTGAGGGAGATGGACATCATGTCCAGGAAGCACAGTGCACCCCAAACAGTATAAATCCTAATAGACCTACTCTAAGATATATGCTTGTCAAAATGTCCAATGCTCATGACAAAGAGAAAATACTCAAGGCAGTAAGAGAAAAGAGAACCATCACATACAAGGGAAGCTCAATAAGATTAAGTGCTGATTTCTCATCTGAAACCATGGAGGCAAGAAAACAGTGGTATAACATAGTCAAAGTACTAAAAGAAAAAAACTTCCAGCCATGAATTCTCTATCCAGCAAAGCTGGCATTAAAAAATAATGGAGAGTTCAAAATATTCACAGATCAACAGAAATTAAGAGAGTATGCCAAAAAAGAAACCTGTCCTTCAAGAAATACTAAAGAAAGTTCTACAGGTTGAAAGGAAAAACCAGGAGAGAGAGAGTTGTAGGAAAGTGTAAGAACAACTAAAGAGCAAAAAGAGAAATAAAAACAACATATAACATACATAAACCCAAAGAAAATATGGCTGATGTAAGAAATTCCTTGAGAGTAATAACACTGAATGTTTTTTTTTTTGTTTGTTTTTGTTTTTAATTAATTAATTAATTTTTTTATTTGTAAAATGATATGTAATACATATGCATATATGTGCATTTGTTTACATAAATGTTATTTGTTATATATATATGTATACAATTTATAAAGGTGCCTAGATTACCCAAATATTACTAAGTAACTACAGGGATTCCCATGCTCCCCGCCGCCCACACCCCCAACAACACCCCACACAACCATTCCCCATCCGCGTGGTACTACACCCGCAATGGATATACACATCCTGGGGCCTTGCCACCGAGCATAGACCACAGTTCACATCACAGGCCACACTCTCTCCCACCCAGTTCTGCATGGTATATTCTGATGGAAAATGGC
>JAQZBX010035504.1:0-24547 GCA_029593785.1 Cabassous unicinctus
AGAAAAGTCCTTAGCAATTTCAATCTCCCAACCTGTCACTTTAGAAACTGTCTCTGTTTTAAAAAACACCACATGTCCTTGTGAGATTACTAGGTGTAACCATAAACATATGTGTACATAAATTGTACATGATAAAGTCAGCAGTTTTCACGGTCATAAAAACCTAACCATCTGTGAGGATTCAGAGCAAGGGGTGTATCATTAGGATTAGACTTTCATTGGAAATTTCCCAGAAATTAAATTTCCTGTTATTTCTTACTTACACTTTTACATATGGTCAAAGGCCAACATACCATATATGAAACATTTCTGTAGCAAATAGTTACTTCAAGTTTCCACTATATAGAGAAAAAAAAGTTCATTAAGCAAATTTTCACTGATAGATCTTTGATCTTAAGATAATTCAGGACTTATAATTTATTTAGTACATGAATATCAACAGAATGTTACATTTAAAATTTCTTTTAAAAGTGGGTTTTCAAATTGTCTTTTAAAATATATTGCTAAGGAAGCATTCACTCCCTTATTTTTTATATCAATGGACTGATAGCTGATCAATAGGAGGACTCAAAAAACCCTTGTATATTATAATCTCTCCATCTATTTTTTGATATCCTTGTTAATTATTAGGTATCATGCACCCAATTATCTAGGAAATATAAATTAAGGTGTACGGGTCAGAAAAATGCTTTAGATAGAGCAGAAATTTACTCACATGTAATTGGACACATGTGTGGGCATGAACATTTTTTAGAACTCTCAATTATTATACATTTAGCCACCCCCTCTAATATTATTAAAAAATCACACTCTACCTTACCTAATTAATATTTAATTTCAACAATTTCCTTGAATATGTATATTTTCACATCATATTAACATCTTTACAACCACCTAATTGTTTCTCATAGTTTAGACAATCTGGAATTTAGCACAGAATTTTTCTTCTCAGTTTCAGAGATTTCATTACCAATACAAGGTTTCAATAAGATGAAAGTAAAAGAATCTGTTCTACAAAAATACCTCAGTAAAGAAAAACAAACTCCTCACTTATAGAGAGTGTTCATATTGGAATTTGTTTTATACTTTATATTATGTTTCCTTTCCCCTTAGGGAAAGCAATTATGACTCTAGAGGGAATATGCTCCTCTTCTTGATAAAACTGAAATACTACCAACCTAATAATGGTGCTTATTTTATAAAAAATTAATTTGATATGTTGAAAGAGAAATCTAAATTGTAAAAGAGTGACATATTGTTTCTTTTTTATATTCTAGAGTAAGATACAAAAAAACATTTTCCAGGAATTGTATTGCCAGGCAATATTAAACAATGAATTTATATCATTTGAATGTTTTTATTGTAACCTGAAAAATAAATCCTGTAAAATATGATTGTACAATCAATTCACTAAATTTTGCAATTTTCATGATAGGTAAACTTTAATTCTATTTTAGTGAATTATTATACACTTTCATATCATTAAAATTATATACCATGCTCATGAGAAATGGTGTTTTTATAACAGTTTAGATCCAAAGGAGTGGGATTTCTACCTTACTTTAACATGCAGCTCATAACTCTATTTACCTGCAGTGCATTGATTACCTATGAGCTTGTAAGTTTTTATAAATTGATTGTTTTATTAATGTAAATCACACATGATTAAAGTATATTTTATGTCTCTGGGGTTCATAAGAATAATTCTAATTACATTTAAACATCAATAAAATATCTCAAAAGACCCTTACTTATATCCCTATTCTATTTTTATAATTCCTATTTCCAATAATGAAATTCTGGTTTCTCAAAAATGTCATTATATCATCATTTCCTATAGTCTACAATAGATACTCACTAATTTTATAATTACTACACTGCAATTTTGTTTAAAAAATACTACTACCATTACCAAAAAAAAAGTTCAGTTTTATTTTGCAGTCCTTTTTGCATTTAGAATATATGTCACTACTTTTATATCTTGAGATACTGTGTCCACAATCATTGGAATTAACTTTCCTTTTTATCCTTTATGACTAAAATAGGAATTTCATGTACAGTTCATTTTCCTCTTTGTACTCAATTTTATAACTTGTTTTTTTCATCCATTTAAATATAAATAAGAGAACTTTCTCAATGTCATAAATACATTTCCACTGCCATCCTTATCCCTCCCACCACATTCCTACCCAAGATAGGTTTTTGGTTTTTTATTCATTTTGTCAGTGAATCTTATTACAAATATTATTAACATTATATGTATTTGTGTGTGTATATGAGTATGTGTATATGTAAAAGTATTATTTTCCTTATTTTCCTTTCTTTCTTACATGAAAAGAAGCATGCTATACATATTATTTACATCTTGCCTTTTATTTTTATCTAACTATATTTTATGCAAATCACTGAATATTAGCTTTTAGAGAAACATATTCTTCAGATTCTAGTAGGAATTAATAAACCTTTTTAGATGAATTATAATTTATACAAGTATTTATGATAAATATAACTAAGTTTATTAAATATTTATATTTTACAATATATATCAAATTTATAATATGTAATATTATACATATTTGTACCTAAAACATTTTTTATATAGGTAGATCAAGGTTGACTTTCTTTCTTGCCTATCAGAAAGAAATTGTTAGTTTGTTGGAGAATGTCCTTATTTTGTCACATATGTTCTAATGTGTTTGAGGATGAAGTGTCAGGATGTCTATAACCTTCTGTGAAATGCTTAAATACTGCACTGAGAAAAATGTTTATAATATAAGAACATTAGGAATAATATGTGAATAAATGTATATATGGTAATTCTATGTGAAAAAATTGTACTCTATATAAAACTTTTGAAAGAATCTATGTTATATATTTTAAATTATACATACATAAAATATGTTAGCAATTAGTAATTTCAGGTAGAGGATACATAAGTGTTCATTATAAGATTTCAATTTTTTAATAACATTTCAGTTTTTTATAACATTGTAAGTTTTCAAGATAAATCTTGGATAAAATCAAACTAAGATAAAAAATGATGATACAGGGAAAAATATGTATCATACTCTGTCCCTAAACTTCAGTATACTCCATTTCCCTATTACTGTGGAAAAACAGAAAAGCTCTGAACCATGTACTTTGATTCTTGGGGTAAATATTTTATTCACATTTAACAGTAGTAATGTGTTCATTTAGGCTTTGGGAGTTTATGCTTGTCCTTTGTATATATTTTTCTGCTAACAATTTAGAAGATCTGTAATCTCTTTATAACTCTACCTTTTTTTGTACTTTAATGAAATTGATTTTATCTTCTATCACTTTTATCACATATCACTTTTAGGCTTTAGGCTTTTGGACAATAGGGATGGATGCTGTGATAATTTGACATTCTTTTATTAACCTATGGAAGAAAATGATCATGTTTTTTAACTAATCCATTCCTGTGCGTGTGAGACCCTTTTGATTAGACTGCATCCATGATGTGTGACTCAGGTTAAGTTTCCATCCTCTTGCTTTTTGATGTAAATGGATACACAGAGCAAAGGGAAGCCACCACTTTGATCTGGCCATATGAGATAAAGGACCTGAAGCCTTAGGAGAAATGACTGATTGGCCACAGCTGAGTTCAAGGAGAAAGTAGAGTGAGATCATCAGACCTGCTATCTTGCCTGATTGCCATGTGGCAGCATGCCAAGATCATCAGTCGCTGACTTTGATGAGAAAGTATCTCTGATGGTTTCTTGATTTCGACATTTAATGACCTTAGAAATGTAAGCTTCTATCCCAAATAAAGTTCCTATTAAAAAAGCCAACCCATTATACTACTTTGTACCAACAGCCCTGTGGAAACTAAGGCAGAAATTGGTACCAGAAGAGTAGGGTCATGCTGCTTGCAATTGCTAAAATGCTGGAAAAACTTTATGAATGGGTAAGGGGTATTTTTGGAGGAATTATGAGATGCTTAATAGAAGAGGCCTAGATTGCTTTGAAGAGACTTTTGACAAAAATATGGATGCTAAAGATAGTTCTGATAAAGACGTAGACAGAAATGATAGCTTGAGATAAAGTGACCTGTGTTTTAAAGTGGCAGAGAACTTGGCAAAATTCATTCTGATATTAGATGGAAGGCAGAATTTGAAAATGACAAGCTTGAACATTTAGCTGAGGAGATTTCTAAAGTAAATGTGGAAAACACAGCCTTGCTTCTTATTGCAGCTCATAGCAAAATGAAATAAGAAAGAGATAAGCTGAGAACTGAATTGCTGGTCTCAAAGAAACCAGAAATTGATGATTTTAGAAATTCCAAGCTTCTGGAAAACAAGCCCCCAGAAGACAGTGCCCCATGTGAGGACTTAACTGGGAACTAGGAAGCCATTTCATTGCAAATCAGAACTGGAAATGCAGTTATCCAGGAAGGAATTTTGGTAAGTCTTACTTTCAAATGACTTGGACTTCTGTGAAGTGCATGCAAAACTGACAAGCTATTTGTGAGATATGTATGAATGAAGCCACTGTCAGCCTGCACTAAAAGAGACAAGGAGTTGGGAGATTGAAGAAAATGTCTTCCAGAGGAAAACCATGGCAACTGATGTCATGACTTAAGACATGTTCTCCAGTTGAGAGAAGGACTCCATCACTGTGTGCAGAAAGGGTGAGTAGGCCCTAGCATTTGATGAGGATGAAAAATCCAGCCCATTGTTCAGGTAGAGTTTGACTGCCCTAGGCCACAGGAAGCATGGTGCACATTCCCCAAAGATTATAAAGAGTTACTTTGCCACCCCATTTTTTGAGGGGTTTGGGCCTGTGAGCCACATATTAGAGAGAATGATACTATCACCCCACTGTACTAACGGGGCTGATATTGCCCTCCAGAAATTGTGGAAAGAGTGGCCATCACCCCAATGTTCTTGGGGAGTGAGGTCAAGATCTCAGCCACCAGGCAGATGCTAGATGAGGGTGGAACTGAGAAGGCCATTGGGCAAGCCCATCAAAGGGTGGGCACCCATGTGGTCCCAAGGAAAAGGACACATCATTCTCTAGATGACTCTAAGACTTTGAAATCTAATGGAGTATGCCCTGCAGGTTTTTGGGACTCTTAGGGAATCATGATGCTTATTTTCCTTCCAATTTCTTCATATGGTAAAGCAAAATCTTATCCTATGTCTGTCCCTCCTTTGTATTTTGGAAGCAGATAATGTTTCTAAGATTAAAAGGTTTAAGTCAGAGAGTGATGTTGCCCCAATACAAACTGCATGCTGATAAATTATTTTTTATAAGATTTTGTACTTAGCAATGCTATTGAAATGATTTAAGGTTTTAGAAATATTGTGATGTAATGAATGTATTTTCTATATGGAAAGAACATTTCTTTTTGGGGTTCAGAGGGCAAAGTGTGACAGTTTGAAGTACTTTTATTAATCCCCAAAAGAAAAAGGGTATGTCTTTGAACTAATCTTTCCTGCTTTTGATTGGATTACATCAGTGAGGTATGACTCATGGTGAGTCTGCACCCTCCAGCTGGTTTATGTAAGTGAAGACACAGAGAGGAAGAAAGCCAACATTTTCATCCAGCCATGTGAGATAAATGACTCCAGGTCCACCCACAGCTGAGCTCAAGGTGAGAAACCTCAAGATGCTCAAGGAGCCAAGACTCAGGGACACATGACAGGTTAGTCACAGCTGAGTCCAAGAAGAAAGTAGAGAAGACCAGCAGATCTGCTGTCTTGCCTGACTGCCAGGATCATTAGTAGCTGTCTTTGGTGTGAAGATATCTTTGATGGTGCCTTGATCTGGACATTTTATGACCTCAAAACTAAGCTTTAACTAGAAAAAAATTTCTCATTATAAAAACGGACCCATTTCTAGTACTTTGCACCAGCAGTCCTGTGGCACACTAAGACTCATGTTCTACTATAACATATAAGGAAATGTCTTTACTTTATATCCCAAATGTTTTCAAATCTTTTCTCCTCCACTGTTATTTTTTTGTTGTTGTTTATTGTATCAGTCTAGAATCATTATACTCTTGAAAAAAAGAACATCCCTCAAAATGTTGCTTAAGCTAAATAGGCTTCCCTCTTCTGCTACACTAAATAATTTTTGAATTGCAATGCCAGCACAAACATCACCAGGCAACCAGGCTGTTTTAGTTTGCAGCATCCTGAGCGAATGGCTCTGATCCCCCAGGAATGGAAATGAACACTGCAATTCCAATAATTATATTATGGTCCAGACACCTGGAAAGACAGAAGGTTTTAGGGTAGAAGATTAAGTGTGAACTGAGTTGAGCTCTTTATAAGAATTTTCCTGAAAGTAGTTCCAAAAAATTCCACATATTCTATATTTGAACAAGTTGAGTTAAATGACAGCTCTCACCCTCCTCTTTCCAGGAAGGCTTGGGAGCCTTATTTTTATTTAAGATAGTTCTAAGGAAAGCCACTAGCAGTACCAGACATTGCATGTGTTTTGAATTATTCTTTTCCTGGATTTTATACATAAAATATCATGACATAAAAATTCAATATCTGTAAACTATTTATTTTGATACCCAGAATGCAATTTTTGAAAATCATCAGGCTTATTTTTCACTTCCCCTAACTCTGAATTTTCATTTGTTGTTTTGTTAAATTACTACTTATCTACAGATGTTAATTCTCCTTTCCTGTTTTGGGAGTGTGGGGACATTCCATCCAAATGTTATCAGTACACATAACTTCCAGGCTAGAAGCTACAATTACAGCATCCCTTGTAACCAAGTATAGCAATATGATGAAATTTGAGGCTAATGAGATCTTAGTGGATGAGATGTATGCTCTGTGTCATAATCACATAAGTAAGGTGATTGACCTCTACATTTTTTTTTTTTTACATTAGCCAGGCAAGAACCAGACTTTGCATTTTTGTTCCATCATAACCTATATGTTCAGGAGCACCAATCCAGGAAAAGACAAAGCAAAGAGATAGAAAAAAACCTCTATTTCCAGAAAAGAAAATCCTCCTTTGAGTACCGCCTAGCAGTTAAACCTGTACATAAGAGTCAATCAATAAAAATAAAAATCTTCTTTCTTTCAAAAAAGAGAATTAACTGAGTATCCATTAAAAAATCTGGATAGATTCCCAATATAGGTATTAAACCAGACTGTCAACATTATGAACGTTATATTTATACAATTTAAAAATTTAATAATCAGCAAAGTCCATTAATATTATTTTATCCATTCATTTCTTAACACATGGACCAACTCCTTCTGGATTCCTCAACTGAAGATGAGATTTTAAAGCTATAATTCCAATTAGAATAGTAATAATAACAATTAGTATCAGAATTATGAACATCATTATTTATTTATTAAAATTACTATTGAAGTAAAAATTATATACAGTGAAGAGAACAAAAATATAGCTCATTCAATGTCCCCATTATTTTTTATCTTATTTTATTTATAAATTGGCATTTTAAAATTAAATTGCAATGAAATAGACATTTTTGGTATATGGTTCTATGAATTTTAACACGTGTATAGATTCTTGGAATCATTGCCACAATTAAGATGTAGAACAGTTTGTAAAAACTTCTCATTGCTACTCCTTTATAATCGCACAAACCTCAAACCCTAACCCCTGGCAAATACTGTTTTGTTCACCCTCACTATAGTTTTGCTTTCTCAAGAATGTCATGTAAATAGAATCATAACATATGTGATTGTTCGACACTATATAGAATTTTTAAATTTAAAATATTATCTTTAGATTCACCTAAGTTGTACATATCAAAAATTTATTCATTTTATTGTTAGTTTTAATTCTATTAATTGAATGTTCCATTAATTCCATTAATTGAATGATAGATGGTTTATCATTTCTTCTATTGAAGGACACAGGGGTTGTTTCCAGATTTTGATTATAAACAGAGTTACTGCAAATATATATATTTTTTATTTCTCCCTCCCCCTTGTTGTTTTGCACTGGCTGTCTGCTCTCTGTGTCAGTTCGTTGTGTGCTCATCTTCTTTTTAGGAGGCACCAGGAACCAAACCTGGGGCCTCCTATGTGGGAAGGAGGCACCCAATGACTTGAGCCACCTCTGCTTCTGCTTGTTGTGTCTCTCATTGTGTTTCCTCATTGTGTCTCTTTGTTGCATCATCTTGTTGCATCAGGTCCCTATCTTGCTCGTCTTCTTTAGAAGGCATAAGGAATGAAACCTGAGACTTCCCATGTGGTTGGTGGGAACCCAACTGATTGAACTACACCTATTTCCCACTATAAATATTTAAAAACTAGTTTTCACATGAAAATAATTTTTCATTTCTTTCATACAAATACCTAGACATGGGATTTCTGGGTCATATGATGGGTTTATGATTAAGTTTATAAGAACCTGACAAAAATTTCCTAAGTGTCAATACTATTTTATATTCATAGCAGGTTTTGGGAGATTTCCAGGTGTTACACACCCTTACCATCATTTGGTATTGCTGTGATTTTTTTATTTTAGCCACTGTATCTCAAGTTGGTTTAAATTTGTATTTCTATAATGACTTCTGATATTGAGTATCTTTTTTATGTGCTTATTTGCCATGCTTTATCCTCTTGGTGAAGTGTCTGTATATTTAATTGTGTTGTTTATTTTTTCCTCTTAGTTTTAATTTCCCTTTTTATGTTCTGGATAAAAGTCGTTCATCAAATATGTGATTTGCAAATATTTTCTCCCAATCTATAAATCTGTACCTTGTCTTTTCACTGTCTTTCTTAGAACATTTTAAAAAATTTTAATGATGTCCAACGTATTATTTTTCTTTTTATGAATTGTGCTTTTGGTGCCATTTCTAAGAACCCTTTGCCAACATTATTCATGAAGGGTTTCTTTAGAAATTTTATAATTTTTCCATTGATATTTAGAGTTGATTTTTTTGCATACAGTGTATAAGGTTTAAGTCAAAGTCCTTTTTTTTTTGTATATGGATATCAAAATGTTCCCCACATCAATTTTTTAAAATATTATTATTTTCCCTTTGAGTAGCCTTTATCTCTTTGTCCAAAATGATATGACCATACATGTGTGGGTCACAGAACTCTCTGTATATGTCCTTTGATCTACTTCTTTATTTATCACAAATATTATAAAATTTTACCCTTAGAGTTACCCTTAAAATGGGATTGTGTAATTCATCCAAATCTATTCTTGTTTTTCAAACTTGTTTTGTCTATTCTAACTTTATGACTTGGCCATGTATATTTAAAACCAATTAGTCTAGATCTACAGAAAGGCTGATGGTGTTTTAAATACAATTCTGATAAATGTACAGATCATTGTACAAATTGTCACCTTAGTATGTTGATTCTTGCAGTCCATAAAATGGTATGTATATCAACTTAGTTAGATATTTGTTATCTTTTATCAAACATATTTTAGTTTGTAGCCTACAGATTTTGTACATATTGCATTTAGATACTTATATTAGTATTCCATTTTTCTATAATATTGTGGTTAATTGTAATGTTCTTTTTCATTTTGACTTTCATGTTTTTCATTGCTATTTTATAGAAATATGATTGATTATTGGGTTTTGAGCCTGAATATTCTGCCCTTGCCAAACTTGTACATTAGTTCCAGATTTATTTTTTGTTTAGATTACCTAAGAAATTTATATTGAAAATCATGTCCTCTGTGAATACAGAAAATTTTCGTTGTTTTTTATGTTTTTATTACATTTCATGATTTTTTACTATGGCTAGGAATTATTGGATTGGACCTCTTTTCCTTGTTTCCAATACTAGGGTTTAAACATTCAATCGTCTACCGTTAAGTATGAGGAAATTTTGAAGTTTTTTTTTTTTTATTATTTTTAACTTTATTTTTAAAGAAGCTTTAGATTTCATAAATGATACATCAAAAATATAGGGAGATTCCCATATATCCCACCCCCTCCCACTCCAATACTTTCCTCATTAACAACTTTTATTGGTGCAGTACTTTTGTAACAATTGATGAACACATATTGAAATATTGCTACTAACCATGGACAATACTTTATATAATACTTTACATTATTCACTGCACATTTTAATAAGTTTTGGCAAAATGTATCATGGCCTGTATCGGTCATTGCAATGTCATTCAGAACAATTCCAATGTCTCAAAATTGCCCCTTGTTACACCTATTCTTCCCTCGCCCTCCCCAAAGAACCTCTTGTGACCACTGCCTTTATATTAGTGATATACGTTCTTCAATTGCTAGAATAATCATAAGTCTAATTAAGTCCATAGTTGCTCTTCTCCCCTTACACTTGTTCATTTCTCAGTCTTGAAGATTTGGGGATTGTGATGCCCACTCTCTTTCTGATTGAGAAGAGGCTTTGTTCCCATGGGGCACAGGGATAGAAATGTCTTCCTTGTATTTGTGGATACTGTCTTTTTGGGGGATAGGCATTGCCCATCATCATCCTTTTTTGGATGTCTGGGGTGAATCGATTGACCTGGAGACTAGGTGTTGAAACTCTGCTGAGATTCACGGCTCAACCGGCATATGAACAGAAGGAAGATTTAAGTCTCTGGGACACATATTTAATGAGTGTAGTGTAAAAAATAGTTTCAAATAAAAGGGGCAGAAGAGTTTTATGTAGAGCAATTATAAATGAGTCTAATTTTTTTACATTTGGGAGAATATATTCCAAAGTAAGGCCAACTGACAGGGTGCCAAATTCCTGAGATTGTCTTCCCTACCTGTAATGTCTAGATATCTCTAAAGCCCTTAGGAGGCCCCTGCTTGGGGCACTGTTTAATGTGGCAGTCCATGAGATCCTCCTAAGACATGTATAAGTGTAACTTCTCGAATCACCTCCAACTCACTTTGAAGTCTCTCAGCCATAAAACTCATTTGTATTTAATATTTCTCCTTTTAGGTCAAGGTCTTTTTCCAAATGCATCACTAGTTGACACTTAGTAATAATCCCTTGGTGCCAGGGAGGTTCAATCCCCGGAGTCCTGTCCCATGCTGGGGAGATGGTAGTGATTTATATGCTGAGGTTAACTTATAGAAAGTCCACATTTCAACAACAAAGAGACTTTCAAGAGGCAATTTTTAGGCAACATATAATAATAGGCTAAGTTTCACAAAAACAGGATCCATAAGTACAACCATCACTAGCAAGGGCCTGGTGTAATGGTCTGTCCTTCTTCTTTAAATATCTGACTCCTTCATTTCCAACATTAGTAATTTATATATGATACCTCTTTATCCTTTTCAGTGGACAATTAAATCATTAGTGTGAGACTTTGCTTATAATCTATTACATACTTTTCATAGTATTCATTTCCCACTAAGCACTGATTTACATATATGATAGCAATTTTAATATGTTTTCTTTTCATTTTTGTTCATTCTAAATATTTTCCAATTTCCCTTGCTACTTCATCTTTGAAGCATTGATTGTTTAGAAATTTGTTGTTTAATTCTCTTGTATCTGGATATTTTATTTTTTTTCTTTCTGTTATTCATATGTTTTTAACTTCCATTTTGGTACAGGAACATACATTGTATGATTTGATTTTTTTTACATTTGTGAAGGTTTATTTTGTTAGGAGGAAATGGTCTATTTTGATGAATGTTCCATTCTCACTTAAAAATAATTATTACAAAATTGAATAATAGAATGGTTGATAGATTTTAATGGTTCTATATTATTGGTATTTTTGGTAGTTTCATACTTAATGTATGCCAGAAGATCATGTTCTTAAAACTATTCCATTCCTGTGGATGGAGATCTATTGCAGGTGTGTCCTCTTTTTTAGGCTACTTCATTCTAGCATGGCCAGAATGGGTGGGTCTTAATCCTATTACTGGAGTCCTTTATAAGTGGGATGAATATGGAGAGAAATACAGAGAAGCTTGGAGTGAAAGGCAGAGGAAGACAGAAGATGTAACAGGGAAACTTGGAAAAGAAAGGAGAGACCAGCAGACGATGCAATGTGATTTGCCAGGATCGCCGACATCTGGTCTTTGGAAGAAAGCCTCAAGTGATTATGCTTTGCTTTGGACATTTTCAGGGCCTCAGAACTGTAAGCTCACGAGCAAATAAATCATCATTTCTGGTATATTGCATTTCGGCAGCCTACCAAACTGAAACAATAGTTTACAATGTAATAATTCTATTGATTACTAAGCAAGGAGGTGATAAATTCCCCAGGATAATTGATGAGTTCTCTATTCTGCCTTTCAGTTCTGTCAGTGATTGTTTTATGTGTTTGGGAGCTGTTATTAGATGTAAACACAAGTAGGATTGTTATACTTTCATGTTTAATTAACTTTTTCAAGATTATGTAGTATGCGGCTTTGTCTGTGGTAATTTTCCTTACTTTAATTTGTCAAATATTGATACAGCCACACAAGTTGTCTTTTTCTTACTGTTTCCATGATATATATTTCAACTTCTTACAATATTTAGTTGTATCATTTTAAGTCAATTTTGACAATATCTCTGTTTTAATTAGTTAAAAAGATCATGAACTCATTATTGGAATGTTTCATTTTAATAAACCATCTTGCTATTTGTTTTAAGGTATCTTTTCCACTAGTGTTTACTCATGATTCCTATTTCATTCCTTCTTTTTTCCATGTTTGATCCTCTTTTAATACTACATTTTCCTGTGTCTATTATTTTTCTGATAATATATTAGGTATATTTTTTTGTATAATTTTGTAAGATGATCTAAGGATTATTACTGTCTACAATTCTATTTCTATATTTAAAATATAACAAATTTAGTGAATTAAATCAAAACATATTGTTATATTATAATTTTATGTGTCAAAAGTATAAGCATAATGTGGCTGAACCTTCTGTTCATACTTTCAGAAGACAAAAATCAAAGTGTCTGAAGGGTAATGTTTCATGCTGAAAATTCTAGGAAGTAATCTAATACAACAAGTTTATACAACTAGTTGGCAGAATCCAGTTCCTTGCAGTTTTAGGCTGCAGTCTTAATTACCTTTCAGATTGTTAGTCAGGATCTTTCTCCTCCTTAAAGTCACCTGCATTGTTTCCACATGGCTACCTGTATCTTTAAAACCAGCAACATTGTGTGGAGTCTTTCTCATATTTCACATCTTTTTTACTTCCTCTTCTTCCACCAGGCAGAGAAAGCTTTCTGAATTTATGGGCTCATGTTATTACATGAAAGGCACCAGATAATTCAAAATGATATTCCTATTTTAAGGCAAGCTGTGCCATGTAACATAATTATAGGGGTGATATCTCAATATATTAACATAATCTGGAGGTTTAAGGATAAACTCTATCATGGGGCATTTATAGAAGTTTTGCTACCACAACTATATACATTAATTCTCACAATCAACTTAGAATCAGTATGAGAGAAATAGAACAAAAGGTGGCCTCTTCTCAGAGGCCAGATCCTATCTTATTCCAACCTCCAGGGACTATACTAAGCAAGAAGAAACTCATAGTCTCAGGGGTAAATGGAGAAAATTTTGTTGTTCCATTTATAAAACCATTACAAATCAAATATAATCAAGAAACCTACTTAAATCAATTTCTTTTCATCCCTGAGGTGGGGATCAACTTATTGGGTAGAAACATGATCGCAAAATCAGACCTAAATTTAACAGTCGAAGGAACAAAGATTGTTCCAAGCTTACCCCTCTGCCTATGAGTTATGAAAGAGGAAAAAGAAAGTAACATTGACCCACAAATCCGGGCTGGATCCCAGAATAGATAAAAAGTAGAAATACCCACCACCCCCTAAGGATCAAGCTAAGTGGAACTCAAACAAAAAATAGGAAATAGTTTTTGGAGGATAGGAGAAAAATAATAAATAAAGCTATTGCTAGGGAAATCCCAAATCATCTTCACCAGGACAGCCACTAAGTTGTCCAAAATTTATGCGATGCTGTTCTAACTCATTATGCATGTATCAGACTGTACTTTGTAGCCCGCCAAGTAGTAAATGAATGTATCATCTGTATAAAAGTAAATTTTAAAAGTCTGAGGAACAAACCCCTAAGAGGGTGACCCCCAGAGCGCAAACCTTTTCAAAGCATTCAGGTAAACTTCACTGAAGTACCACCAATGAGAAAACTAAAGTACCTCCTAGTAGTTATTGACCATCTCAATTCATGAGTGGAAGCCTACCCAGTTCCTCAAGTGACTGCACAAACTATAATTAACATGCTATTAAAACACCTTATCCCTATGTACAGACTCATTGAAAATATTGATTCAGATAATAGGACCCATTTCACAGTTTGAGTTCTACAAAGGTTAATGAATTAGTCTTGATCATCCAAGGTGTGCGTTGCAGTTGGGTAGTTTAATGTAATTATGAATTCCAAAAAATATAATTGGATCATGCTTGCAAACTGTTCTGTTAATCTGGGCATGATTAAATTATGATTAGGACATTGACTGGGCCACGTCAGTAGGGCACTGAGCCCCACCCAGTGGTGGGTGGGGAATCGAATATAAAAGGCAAGGCAAAGAACAGAGAAGCAGCAGTCTTTTGAGAAGCAGTTTTGATGTTGGAAAGAAGGCCTCAGGAGAAGAGAAGCGAGCCATTCACCTGATCGCCTATAGCTGACCTTGTGGAGGAAACAGGAGCTAAGCCCAGAGAGAAACTCAGCCCAGGGAAGAGAGGAACCTAAGAAGCCTGAACCCTGGCAAACGTCGGACGCTGTCTTGCTCTAACACGTGGCAATGGACTGTGGTGAGAGAAGAAACTCAATGCTTTATGGCCTGGTATCTGTGGACTTCTACCCCAAATAAATACCCTTTATGAAGACCAACCCATTTTTGGTATTTCACATTAGCACCCCTTTGACTGACTAATACAGTCTGCTAAAGTCAAAGTGAAAAATAAAGTTTTAAAGCAAAGGAAAATTATCTTAAAGCATTGGGGACATTTTGGTTATAAGCCAATAATTTAAAAAAAATTAAAATTATTGTGCAAAACTGCATAGTCACAGAACAAATTAGAGTAACTTAAAAGTCTTTCAAAAAATCATTAAATGTTATCTTACAGTTAAACTGGAAGAGAATGAAAATTGTAACAGTAACTCCTGTGTTTCTGTGTCAAACTGTCAAACTATTTGTGTCTACCTGTTTGTTCAGTGTATGACTCCATAAATTGGAATGATATCAGATTGGCAAATGAGGATTCTTAGATGAGCTACATGTAAATAACTATTCCTGGAGCCCAAATTGGACTGACCAGGATGAAAAAGTAATATAGGAATCTAAATATAGAAACTTGGGAAGTAAAAGTTTTTCCTAAGCTCTTTAACTTGCCTTATCCCCAAGGCCTTCTCTTTACAAGAGGTGTGGGAGAAAGACAAGGTGTAACAGATTGAAACTCTGTCTTCTAAGGTGGGGAATTAAAAATCATAGTGTGATCTGTAATGCTTCAAGTTAAACCTTTTAACAGCCTTAAAATAAGGGTGGTTAATAATCCTGTTACCAAATAACAACAAGGAAAATTCCTTGAAAGCTATAGAAAAATCTTTAAAAGCAGTTTTCCAGAAACTGGTAGTCAATGTTTTAAGATTATTTACAGTTTATAATTTTAATAAAAGAGTTTTGGCCTCCTATAAAAGAAAGAGGGAGGCATTCCTTGCATAAGCTGTAATGGTTTCAATTTTATTTAGCTTGAGTGTTATCTCCCTAGGTTTATGGAATACTAAGTATATAAATTTATTAAATCCTTAAGATGATGAAAGTTAATTCATATCTAATGAAATCAAGTTAAAGAAATGTAGATATGCCCTCTTTTAAATGGATAAATTAAATTCCTTGATTGCTAATTGTAATCTAAGTTAAAATAACAAGTCTATGTGGTTGTGGTCAATTATAGAGAGTTTATAAAAATCATCTTCTAAACTGAAGCATTTGAATGGCTAGTTCCAGAAAGCCATTACTAACTAAAAACCTGAATTGACTTTAATGGCAAAAAGTGACTTCATAGTGGTGAAATCTGTCAGAAACCACCTCAATCTGCATATTCAAGTGGTGGTATCAAAAGATAATCTTGATTCCATTAGGAATCTTCAGTTTTTATTAAAAATAATGGAAAGTAGTTTTTCCTGTCCTGCTAAAGTAAAATACCTGCTACTTAATGTCTTCATGGTAAAAGTGTAAGAAGTAAAACACATAGCATTGGAAGTGTTTAAAAAGTGTATAAAAATCAAGAGATAGAGTTCAGCATTGTTAAGTTCTCTTTTGCATTCCAACCAGACCTTCAATTCATTGCAGGTTGCCTCTCCATTTGAGTTACTGGCTCAAATCTCTAGTTGTGCTCCTGAAGTGGATGGAAACTACATTGCAGTTTCAAACTCCTTCATCAGCCAACAATGGCTCAATATAGCCAAATGTACAATGGATATCACCTCCATACTGGCACTGTTTCATAGTGCCAAAGAGTGCTGTACACCAGGCCAGTAGAACACTGGAACATACTTTCCTAGCTTCTCTCTAGAGTCAATGGTACTGCAGCATGCTGGTTGTATGAAAGACATACTGAGTGGAGCAATCATCACCAGAGTACTGTAAGTAGAACTTAAACACAATTGGCATTATGGCCTGCTCCCATGGAGAGATAACATGTAAGGTGTTGCAAATCTGGAACTTAAATCTACTAATTACAACTCAAAGAAAAACTTATACATTGAGTAGTACATTAATTAAGTACAGTACCTATATCCTGTTCTAAATATATACCTCATGACTATGGTAATATCTTTTCTATTCCAAATCATATACAGAGAGACATTGAACATGTTAAAAATCCTGGTAAACTTCATTTTCTAAGTAGTTAATTAATATGCTTAACCCAGGTATCCCTCTTAGCCCCTGTTCCAGAAAGTCTTAGAAATCGACTGGGATTCCCATACTCCCTGGCATCCATCCTCCTCAGGGAAAGTGGAAAAGATGAACCAGCTTACCAAACTGATGCTAGAAACCAGCTTGCCTTGAACTGAGTGTCTGCCACTTGCACTGTTAAGACTTAGGGTAAACCTAGGAGAGACCTAGGTTTGCACCCACATGAAATCCTGTTTAGACACCCTTATCCTGCTAAGATAAGATCTCCTTTTCAATAAGAAAGCAAAAATAAATTTTTAAGAAAATATGTGCACTCGCTTGCTTTAACTCTTTCCTCCCTACATAAAAAAGCCCCAATCACCCAGACTCCTCCTCTTGAGTTCCTGATCCACAAGTTTCAACCTGAAGAATGGGTCTTCATCTCCACCTGGAAAGAAGATAAACTAAATCCTAACTAGAAGGGTCCATTTCAAGTTTTATTGACCACAGACATTGCTGTAAGAACTCCAGAAAAAAAGCTAGACCCATTACACCTATGTCAAAGGACCTCTCTCTATTCCCACACCTGGACCTGAAACTCCTCCCTCCTAGACTGTGACCACAAATAAGCAAAATGCTTTACACCTGACCTTCAGATCCTCTAAACATTAACTCATCCCAACATGAGTTCTCCTTTACTTCTACTCTTAGCCTTTTGTGCAGACAGCCCCTTGTCTACACAACTATAACAGTCACTGAGGGAACCAGCTCCCAAGTCATCAGCTTGATTTCTGTGCTCTGAAATGAGTCTATCCTTCTTATAAAGGCCTTGGGGACAAAAGGTCACTGAACTCCTCTGACAAATATCAGTGCCCAGAATCTAAAGAAAAGGAGAGAGACCCATGTTGGGCATGGCAAGATGTTTAGTAGAACACACAGTTCAAAAGTTGGACCTATGCTAGCAGGAAAATGGGGAAACTGTGTAATGAAAGGAGAAAGCTGCTGCACTTATATCCCAAACAATACTGCCCCAAATGAATTAGCTACCAAAGCCCTGTGAAGTCTCACAGCCTTATCTAAAGAATTAGCTAAAAATTCCAGGATAGACACCAACCCATGAACCACTTGGTTTGATTCCCTCTTTTCTAGGCCTTAGTCTCAAATTAAAACTATGTTAGTTGGAATCTTTGATATACTCATTATCTTACCCTGTCTAGTCCCTTGTTTTATCTCCCTAATCCAAAGAACTACTCAAAAAAATGTACATAATCCCTATGGGGAAAAACTGGCAATCTAGACCCATGATGTTGCTTAAACAAGCACCCATCAAATTCCAAAAAACCCCAAAGGAAAATTATCTAGATCTAGAAGAAATGACTGAATCTGCATATAATGACTTGTGTGAGAAGAGTCCAATAAACTCTAAAAAGAAGAGGGTGAATTGAGAGAAATAGAACAAAGGGTGGCCTCTTCTCAAACTAAATTCCCTGTTCCTACTTATCTAACCCTCCCACATTCTAGGTGACCTCTTTTCAGGACTTTTCCCTGTTCCCACTTATCTAATCCTCCCACATTCTTGTTCCAGTCACTGCACCAAAAACCCACATCAGTAAAGGGGATGAACTGAGACACTGAGAACTTACCCTTACACTTTTCACCTAAGGATTGGGTTAGTTTTCATGCCTAAGATTGTAAGCCCACAATCCCAGCCAATGGGAGATGGGGAAGGTTGGGGAAGGGACGAAATGGGACATTGTGTCAGGGGAACTATATAATCTTTATTCTTACACTGATCATGTGCACTTGCCTGCTTCCATTAGCTTGGGTGTGTACCCTTTCTCATGAAAAAGAAATAACTTATTGTTGCCTCTAGTCCAACTCTCCATCTTCAGAAATTTTATTTTGAGTAAGTGGTCACCGTCTCACACACTAGCCTCTCACAATCTTTTGGGGGGACATTTCTTCTTCAAATATCTGTGTTTTCAATACCAGTTTTTTCCTCCTATATCAGTTCTGGCTTCTGTGATTCAGAAATTGACTTGTTCTGGGAGGCTGGGTTTTTAGAAAGTTTTAATATGTCTTTTATCATTTGTCAACACATTCATTAAATATCCTTTTTTTTTGTAATGCCTTGATCTTGCTCTTCCCCTTTCCTTTCATTTTCCCTTTCCTCCCTTTTCTTCTTTTGTCTTTCTGAACAATTTGGCCTAGAAACCATTAGTTGTGGTAAAGCAAGGTGGGCATCAGTGGGTATGAGAGCACAGAGGCCCCGATCAGGTTTTCAAACCAAGTAAGGTAGGAAAATCATTCATGTTTTGTGTATGTGGTAAGAGGAGTGGGTGGAGGGGAGGATGTCTGAGTGTAAGGAGCAGTGGCAGCACCTTCTCAGTGTGAGGGGATAGAGTATGAGCAGCCAGGGTAGTGTTTCTGTTTCAGGGGAATAGCCTGATGCAGGATGCCAGAATCTTGTTGTAGAGATGATGACATATGTACAGAGTGAACTTTAGGCATAAGAGAATGAATACCTCAGGGTGAATCCATCAAACAAATAAATGTATCCCTGTTTGGGAAGGGAATTACAAATATTGTAGGGAGAAACAAGAATGAAGTATATGGGATTTTGGATTGGAATTGGAGGTTTCATTGTGAACACCTAATTTTCTATAGTCAGATAGGTATAGAGATATAGATATGCAAATTTGTGTAAATATTTCCAAACATATGCCCTAGCTTTGTCTAAAAAGAGGGCATAGGAGCAGAGACATCCAAATTGCATGTGTCAAGATCTTTGTTTCTAAGTACCATTCTCCACTAAAAGAACCAGGGATTTTTGGGGAAATAACTAAATCTACAGCTTAGACATGGATTGTATGAGGTAAGTACAGAGTATATTTAGTGAAAAATTAAATAATGCCTAAATATAATGAAAAAATATAATTTTAAAATATTGGAAAATCCGCCATTGTGTAAAGATTTTATAAATACAAAAATATTCACAATGAAATGCCAACCCAGTTATTTTCTAGAATGTGATGATGCTTTTTATTTTTAAGTGCAAATTGCAAAAAAAAAAAAAAAAAAAAAAAAAGTGGTACCCTGTTGAAATAGAATAAAGTAAGATTTTTTCCTACCAAGAGTTAAGTATAGTATAAAGCAATAATATTTAGCATGGTTCTGATGAAAGGATAAACAGGTACAACTAATAGAATAGTGAATTCAGAAACACTCATAAAACCATTGATAATTAAGTGATTGTGGAGCAAAAATAATTTGTACATAGGACTGATGGGAGAATAAATTCATACAGTCACACCACATATATATAGATATTTTTTAGTGATGCCTAAGATAAAGGTATCTTATGACTCAGTACTTCCACTTCTGGAACTATAGAACACAAAATGCTGTTTAAAAACTGTACTTATACAAGGATATAAGAATTTTCAGATGAAACTGTGCTCTTATTATGTAAAATATTGAAACAAGCTAAATATTTATCAAGAGTATAATGAATAAACAATTTGTGGATTATTCATATTGTAGAACACCATAAGGCAATGAAAAGGAACAAATTGCATATAGATATAATTGCACAGATACCTCTTAAAGATGTCATTAAAGTAAAGGATCCCAGGTACAATAGAATCCATATAATATAATGACAGATATAAAATTTAGAGCAAAAATATTAGCTATTTTGGGATGTATAATAAGGTAGTAAAACCATAAAGAGAAGATCCAAGAAGGCAGAGTATCCTCCTTCAAAACTGTGGGAAGATATAGAATAAGTGGAACCAAGTGTCAAGGAGGACCCTAACACAATACAAAATGAAATAAAACATTAGACTAGAAAAAGAAGATAAATAAGTGGATAAGCCCATTAAGATAAACAGATGGCTAGACATCAGCAAAAAAAATTACAATCCATACTAAGCAACAGGAAGATATGGCCCAGTATAATGAACAAACTAAAAAACAGGAGGAGATACAGAATGTGGAACAACTAATAAGGAAGTCTAAACAAATATCATGAATCAACTTAATGAAGTGAAAGAAGAAATAAAGGATATTAAGAAGAGATTAGTGGAACATAGAGAAGAAATCATAAACATAGATTAAAAAGATAACAGATCTGATTGTGATGAAAGTCACAATGGAAGGAATGAAAAAGACACTGGAAGCACATAACAGCAGATTTGAATAGGCAGAGGAAAGAATTCATGATTTTGAAGATAGAATATCTGAACTCACACAGGTAGCAGAACAGAAAGATAAAAAATAGAAAAAAAAATTCAGCAAGGACTCAGGAAATTGAATGACAACACAAAATGCACAAACAATTTGTGCCTTTAAAGGCATCCCAGAGGGAGAAGAGATGGGAAAGTGGCCAAGAGTGTTGGAGGAAATAATGGCCAAAAATTTCCAAAGTCTTAAGAGCGACATGGATGTACATGTCCTTTGAAGCACAGCACACTCCAAACAGAATAAATCCTAACAGACCTACCCTGAGACTCATATTTATCAGATTGTAAAATGCTCAAGACAAAGAGAGAATAGTTATAAGAGCAAGAGAAAACAGATCTATCACATATACAGGAAACCCAATAAGATTAAGTGCTGATCTCTCATCTAATACCAGGGAGGTAAGAAAGCAGTGGTATAACATAGTTAAAGTGCTGAAAGAAGAAAACTGCCAGCCAAAAATTCTGTATTCAACAAAGCTGGAACTCAAAAAATGAGGGAGAGTTCATAGATAAAAAGAATAGAAACAGTTTGTGTGCAAGAGTACTGCCCTGAAAGAAATAATAAAGGGAGTGCTGCAGGATGAAAGGAAAAAAACAGGATAGAGGGTTGGAGGAGAGTGTAGAAAAGAAGATTATTGGTAAAAGTAACTAAAAGGATAAACAGAGAAATAAAAACAAAATATGACATATATAAACCTAAAGTTAAATGGCTAAATTAATTACTGCATTTACATTAATAATATCAAATGTTAATGCATTAAAATATTCAATCAAAAGACTCAAATTGGAGAGTGGATAAGGAAATATAATCCATGTATATGCTCTCTGCAAAAAACTCATGATAGACCCAGGAATACAAGGAGGTTGCAAGTGAAAGATTGAAACATGATTTTACACACAAGCCATAACCAAAAAAGGGCAGAAGTAGCTATATTAATATCAGACAAAATAGACTCTAAATGCAAAACCATTGTAAGACACAAAGAAGGACACTAAATATTAATAAAAGAAGTAATATATCATGACAAAACAACCATATATTTATGCACCTAATGAGGGTGCCCCAAAATGCTCAAGGCAAACAATGGCAAAACTAAGGAAAGAAATAGATGCCTCTACAATCATAGTACCAAACTTTAATATAACATTATCACCATTAGACAGAAGATCCCAACAGAGGGTTAATAAAGAAATAGAAACCTGAAATAATTCTTTAGAGTAACTAGACCTAATAAACATATAAAGGATTACACCCAAATACATCAGGATATATATTCTTTTTAAGTGCACATTGGTCATTCTACAGGATAGACCACATGCTACATTACAGAACAAGTCCCAATGAATACAGAAATATTGAAATTATACAAAAACTTTCTCTCACCACAAATGAAGCTGGAAATTAATAAGGGGCAGAGAACCAGAATAGGCAGAAATATATGGAAGTTAGACAAAACATTCTTTTTTAAAATCAAATTTTATTGAAGTATATCATTCATACATGAACATACATAAACAATAAGTGTATAGTAAAAGTAATGAACTAACAAAACAAACATGTAAATCATCATACACAACTCTCATATATCACCTCACCAACAACACCTTGCATTGTTATGAAACTTTTGTTACAAACTATGAAAGAGTTTTGTCAATTATTAATACTAACCACAGCCCATATCTTACATTTCCTGTATTTTCCTCCCAATCCATCCAATTATTAATGTCCTGTATTAGTATTATGTATTTGTTATAGTTCATGAGAGAATGTTCTCATACTTGTCCTGTTAACCACAGTCCATCTTCCAATACGGGGTTCCTTGTATTATACATCTCCATGAAATTTTTTTTTGTTTTTTGTTTTTGTTTTTTTATTATTATTATTTATCTTTATGTACATATCTTTAAAAACCAATTCTAATCCTCCCTGTTTTCTTTCTTTTTTCTTTTAATTTTAAAAGATGCTTAGATTAGATAAATGTTACACAAAAATTACAGGGATTCCCATGGTCCCCACCTCCCACACGTCTCATAACATCCCACATAAACATCTTTCATTAGTGTGGCACATCACCTGCAATGGATATACACATCCAGGGGCTTCGCCACTAAGCATGGACCTTAGTTCACATTGTAGACCACACTCTCTCCCACACAGTTCTGCATGTTATATGCTTATGTAAAATGGCCTATATCTGTCATTGTAATGTCACTCAGGATAATTCCCAAGTCCTGAAATAGCCCCTTTATTACAACTGCTTTTCCCTTCCCTGCCCTGAAAGCATCCAGTGGCCATTGGCTCCACCACACTGTTGTAATTTCTTCCATTGCTTGAATCACAATATGTCTAAAACAGAATACCATTAACTCCACTCTAGTCCATAGCTCTTCTCCCAATCCTGAGGAGTTTGGGATGGTGATGTCCACTCCACCTCCAAGTGAGAGGGGTCTTATATTCCATTAATATGATGGATGGGATTATCCTGTCTGCAGCTGCAGTCTCTCTCCATTCCCTGGGATGGCCATTGTCCATCATCGTCTCCTCACCAAGTGACTTGGGTGAGTCCATTGAGTTGTAAAGTAGAAGTTGCAGTTCCACCAAGATTCCAGGCACAGCTTCCACATGGGCAGGCCAGAGGCTCCAGTCTCTGGAAGTATACCTACAAACTCCTGCATCACATATAGCTTTGAATAGAAGGGACTGATGGATCATGTGCAGGGAGGACTTATTTGAGTCCAACTCTGTCACTCTCAGGAGCACAGATTCCAAAGTAGAGCCCACTGATAAGGCATCAATCTCTGGAGGTATCCCCCATTATATAGGACCTGGGTGTCTCCAGAGCCCTCAGGAGCCCCTCTGTGTGGGGTGATATCCACTTTAGTGTTCTATGAGATCCTACTGAGGTGTGCATAAGTGTTACCTCTGGGATGACCTCCCGACTCTCTTTGAAGTCTCTTAGCCACATGAACTCATTTGTATTTACCTTTTCCCCCTTTTATTAAAGGTCTTTTTCCAGTCATATTGCCAGGTGCCACTTGGTATTATTCCCTCGTTGCCAGGGAGGCTCATCCCCGGGAGTCATGTCCCATGCTATGGGGAAGGTAATGCATTCATATGCTGAGTTTGGCTTAAAGAGAGGCCACATTTGAGCAACAAGGAGGCTCTCAGGTGGCAACACTTAGGCATCCCATAACAGTAGGCCAAGTTTCAATTACAAAAACAGACTCACAAGGCTAGTCATCAATAACAAGAATCCATCAGTGGACCATCCTCCTTTGTCAAACACTGCCCCTGCACTCAGGGGAATGTTGCTGGTCTCTTGGAGAATGTGGCAGAGCTCTCCAGGCTGGGAATTCAGTATTCCCTCATTTATTGAGTGATTGTCTACCCACTGTGACAATGCCCCACCCATTGATCATTTGAACAATTTTGTATATCTTTCATGTATATTCAAGTGAACTTCCTCCCATGAAACCCCCATCCCAGACACC
>JAQZBX010035505.1:0-24549 GCA_029593785.1 Cabassous unicinctus
ATGTGGCTCTCAGGACTTGGGGCACTCTCCTGGCTATGCAAGGGCCTGATCCTCTGGCCACAGAGGTTGTGCCCCTAGAGGGACAAGGACTCTAGGAAAAAGTGTGTGCTCTGCCCTCAGAAAGATGACGTTCCCATTGAGACTCATGACTTTAAATACATTATTTAATATGCCTGAGATTTAGCTTCTCATCTCATCAGAGATTAAATAGCTCCCTCTCAGGATTGAGATGAGAATTCAGCAAATGACCCCATTTGTCTTTGACCTTCTGTTGTTCAAAAGATTGTTCAGGTGGGAAGATAATTATGACTTTCATGTCCTTGTGTGTAAATTCTACACTCTGTCTTATTTCTGGATCTGTTTCTATTGATTTAATATTCTCCTCATTATACGTTGTATTTCCTGTGTTTTTATATATCTGGTAATTTTTATTAGATGACAACACCATGCATCGTACACGGTTGGGTATTGGATATGTTTGTATCCTTCCAACACTCTTGAGCTTTATTCTGGGCTGTAGTTTGGTCCTGTCGAGGCTTTCTTTTGCTCTTTGTTAGGTGGGCCCAGAGCAGCCTTTAGTCGAGGACTAATTATTCCCCGACACAGAGACAATACCATGAGATGAGGATGAGCGCGGTCCCTGCTTCTGTGGGTGGCTGGGAAAACCCCAGTGAGACAGGAAGTCTGGGTGATGCGTGGGGGATGCATCCTCCACTCTGATGCCCCATTTACTCTTTCCATCTCAGGGACCATAGCGAGGTTCTCTGCATGTCAAATAGCACATTCTCTGCGGGTGAGTGTCCTGACTGACACATGTCAACCACGTTCCCTGGGCCCTGCAAATTCCTGCCAAGGTAGGGAGGAGAGGGGAGCCAGGTCAGCCCCAGCCCTGCCCTCCAGGGACAACCAGGATGGAGGGAGAGACCACACTGGAACAGGGAATCAGCACTCCTGTCCTGAGCCATGGGGCCATACATGCTAAGGGCAGCGCTGACCCAGAGGTGCAAGTGACTCTCCAGGTCTGGGGCAGGAATGAGCACTTCGCAGAGGAGCTGACATTTGAACTGGACCTGGGAGGGTGAGGAGGAGGTCAGCAGGAAGGAAGGGGAGGT
This sequence comes from Cabassous unicinctus, assembly GCA_029593785.1. Lineage (NCBI taxonomy): Eukaryota > Metazoa > Chordata > Mammalia > Cingulata > Chlamyphoridae > Cabassous > Cabassous unicinctus. Next base: position 1,113 of record JAQZBX010035505.1, read on the forward strand.
CACGCCAGATGGGAAATGGCATGAGCAAGTGTGCAGGCAGGAGACTGCACAGGCCTCTTTGGGGGTGGGGGTGGGGGTGGGGGTGGGGTGGTCTGCAGGGAGGGACTTACAAGGCTGGTCACCCAGGGCCTTAGTGAGCAGCGGCTCCCCCTGCCCACAGCTCTCGCACCTCCCACCTGCTGCAGGGCCTCATGGCCCTGGACAGCCTGGGGCTGCATCGTCCACAGCCAGGGTCTGGACGTGCTCCCGGGCCTAGGCCTCCGGGCCTCAGTGCTGGGCAGGCTGCCTGCGGGAGCCCAGGTCCTGGGGCTCCTGTGGCCTCCTCACAGCCGCTCTCCAGCACATGCCCTTCCCTGCGGGGCTCGCGCCAGCCCTGGACCCGTGGCCTTGGCTCTGATGTGTTTGTGGCTCATTGTGGCAGCACACAGCATGTGAGCCTGACGTTTACGCAGTCACGCTTACTGTGCCATGAATTTCTCACAACTGTTTGGGTGACATGCGTATCTCCTTTCACAGCTGGAAACTGAGGTTTAGGGGAGTGAAGTGAGGGCAGTCAAATCCGCTGGAGGGAACCAGGCAGACTGAGCCCTGGATTTTGATCCACTCCTAACTTGCCGTGGGCATTTGCTTCCCTCATCTGAACCTGGGCTTTCCTCTCTGGTAGTTAAAAAATGAATGCTGACTCTCAGAGCATTTCCTAGGGGCCTATTCTCTTAACAACCCTAGGATGCTGACACATCTACTATCTTCCATTTTAGGACAAGGAAAGAGGCACAGGGCAGGTCCAAGAGAGGGAAGCCGCCAGACAATCTAATGCCAAAGCTGCATTTTAGCCACAACCTCCTTGCCCTGCCCCAGGAGGACCTCTCTCCCCTGAGCTCCTCTGCTTCCAGGCTTGCTGGGCAGCCTGTGAGTTGGTGGCTGCCCCCACCCTGCCCTGTCTCTTGGCCTTCTCAGATACTTTGAAATGTACATTCTTTGCTTGAGTCTCAACCTGTTAACTCTGCATGTTTTCTTATTTGAATGAGCACCATGAGGGCCTGCACCTCATTCCAAATAACAGTAAATGAAAGAAGCAAACTCAACTGCCAGGCTGTAGTCAAAAGAGGACTTTACTAATAAAATATTCACATCGAACACCAACTATTTACAATAGGTAAATACCGCCCCTCCCCTTTATAGATATATGATTTTTTGTGCTTTATTCATAAAGGCAATTACTTTCCAATCTCACCCAAATCCTCCCTCTGGCTAACTATGTTTGGGGCAGCAGGATAGGTCCAGGGGTTCAGGTGGAGTCTGGGGGTGTCCCAGGCTGGCTGCTGGGGAGGGAAGAGCTTGCCTGGCCTGGCCCACTGTGGTTGGGGTCAGCAGAACTGCTGGGCCAGGCGACCTGGGGAGGGGGGCCTGAGGCTGGCGGGCACCAGGGCCAGTTAGAACTTCCCCTTTCAGAACCTGGGTCCCTTCTGCCTGCTCCCCAGAAGGGCTGAGAGAGCTCTGTCCTTGACCTTGGCATCCAGGGGCGTGGCCGACTTCAGGAGAAGAAAGTGGTAAGTGGCCGCGGGCGCCATCGCGTAATACACGTTCGCGCCGTCCGGGATCTGCAGCACTGGGGTTGGGCAGAGGGGGCCAGCTGTGCTCCTGGGACCAAGGACTCCCCAACCCTTTGTGCCCCATTGAGCAAGCCTCGGCCAGGGACCCAAACCCCCCAGTCCAACTCCAGGTCCAAAGGGGAGCTTCTGACCGATGCCTGCCTGGAGGAACGACCCTGCAGAGGCTCAGCTCACAGCGAAGGGTCTTGTGTAAGAGTGATTCTGACTCACAACCTCAGAATGGAGCTTCCGGGAGTCAACTGGCCCCCACCCCACCCCTGCTGCTGTCACTGCTCAGGATCTCAGAGCTGAAAGGGGCTTTCTAGAACCCAGCGCATGGCCCGAATCCCACACTGCCCAGGACAAGACCTCTGAGGCCAGCGAAGGCAGCCTCAGGATCTGAGGCAGGGGCCGTGGTGCGCAGTCCAACCCCCGCCCCTGACTCACTCCAATCCTCTGAAATGATTTGCACCAGCTGGTAGTCCTCTGGCTTGTCCTCGCCCAGGCTGTGTTCTTCCAGGGCCTTGCGGATCACGGCTGGAGCCCTGTCCTGGTCGGTCACCTGCGGTGCATCAAGGACAGGCCTCAGGGCATGAGTCCTCCCCCACAGTGCAGCCACCAGAGACCCTCTGGAGCCTCCCCTGCTCAGGCCTGGTCTACACGGGGCTCAGAGTCTTCTATTACTCCCCCGGGGAGACTCCATGGAATGAGCGTCTTTTCTAATCATTCCCACCCTGTCTCTAACAAAGACCTGCACCTTTGTCTGGAGAGTATTTCCCAATGAGGGTCCAAACCCCTGCCCTGTAGGCTGACCCCTGCCCCTGGGTCCTCGACCTGCACAACTGCTCTAGACTCCCAGGGCCTGGGGACAAAGGGTGACCACGAAGCAGAGGGTGGGCACTGAGGGGGGACATCTGGGCCCCTCCCTGTCTCCCCCGTGAGAAAGTTGAGCTCCGTCCAGCAGCCACAGGGCCTGATGTGACCCAGCACCCAACACCTCTCTGACCTCAACTCTTCCCCTTGACTCCTGATCCATCATCCTGGCCTCCTGGCCACTCCTTGGCCAGCCAAGCACGCACCCCTCGGGCCTGGCAGGCTGCCCCCTCCTCTTCGCGGGGCTGCCCAAGTGAGTTCTTCCCTGGCCGTCCACGTTCAGCGTGCCAGCCTCGGCCCCATGTGCACCGTCCTGAGTCCTGACCGCCATCGACACACACCCTTCCTCCCTCTGGGGGTGGCTGTCTGTCCTTCCCCACCACTGAGAAGTCTGCTCCAGGACAGCAGACTAACTGGCCCTGGTGCTCCCGTGTCCACTGCCTGAGCCACGAGGGCCCAGGGGCCACGCACGCCCGGCTCACCAGGACGCTCTTGTACTCGTGGCCGTCGTCCTTGTCCAGGCTGACGTGGACGAAGCAGCAGTCACCCACGTTGGACCAGCCCCCGCTTGCTTGTCTGTGAGAAGCCCTGGCACCCCATCTCCCAGGGCAGCTGTGGGGCTCTCAGGACGCGTGGTGTGCCCACTGCTGGGAGCTCAGGGCTCAGGGCGACCTCTCCTCCTAAGCTTCAGGGCCCCTTCCCCACCCTGCCCTGGCCCTCAGGCTCACTCACCTCCAGATACTCCTGCATAGCAGAGTCCACCATCAAAAACTGAGTGAGGAAAGTCCCTAGGTGTCATGTGGCAGGGGACAGTGCCCTGGATGACACCCTGTGGCATCGGGTGGGTGGGGTGAGCACAGGCACTCAGGTGCACCTGAGACCCCTCCCTGAAAACCCTCAGCCTCAGACTCCTAGGAAAACCCAGCACCACCCTGGGACAGTCTTGAGGGCTTAGCTGTCACCCCTAAGTTCCCGTCCCGCCTCCAAAGACCACAAACTCCCTTGAGTCACCTCCCAGCACCGGATTTTCTCCAATCACCAGTTTACCCTCTCCTCACAAAGGCACCCTAGTTGGCTCTTCGGGACTCTTGCTCTGATTGGCTCCAACTGGTCCCCTAGGATTCCCACGGCTCACGGCCCTCAAGGTTCCAGGGGAGGGCACAGTGAATGGCGGATGTCCAGGCTCAGTGGCCAGGAGGGCTGACTTGAGGAGGCCCCATCCTGACTTGAAGGACCCCCTCACGGCCCTCCCAGGCTCAGCCGCACTCACCCTCTCCTGCTGCTGCTGCTGCTCCTGGCCTCTTCTGGGGTTCGTCTCCACGGGGGCAAACTCAGAGGTCCCCTCCTGCCAGGGTTGAGGACGAGGTCAGTGAGGCCCTCAGTCCCTCCCCATTTTCCCTGGGGTCTAGGACACCTGGCCCTTGTGAGCAGGGGTAAATCTCCTCCCACCACATGCCTGATGTCCCCGGGGGCCTTGTGCAGGTGGACGGGCCTCCCTGAACCTGTTTGTCCATCTGTGACATGAGGACAAAGACCTGACCCCTCATTGCGAGTCCAGAAGCCTCAGGGTTGCAAGCTAGCAGCGCAGATGCTCTGGCCGTCGCACTCCCCCCCTCAGAGTCATGGGAACGCTTAGCCACGTGCCTTTTCTCCTTGAACCTCACCACCTCGTCGCGACCGCGGCACCACTGGGCGGTCGTGCCTCCATTCCACATGAGGACACAGAGGCCCAAGAGGTTGTTGACTTGTACAGATTTGCTCAGGGTGTCGGAGAACAGGCCGCTCCCTCCAGGTGGAGGCCCCATCTGAGCTGGCGTCACCCACCACCTACCACTGCTATCCAGTGTCTGCATCTCCCGGCCTCTGAGTGGGGGGCCTGGTGTTGTCCAGCCATGGAGCTTGAGGATGGGGTGTCTCTGGAGGCCTGGTTGAGCAGCTCCTGCCTGCCCAGCCCTCTGCAGTGGAGACCCCAAAGCCTGCCCGAGGCAATAGCAAAGGCACCCCCTCCCAGGGCCCCACTCAGGACATTCTCCTGCAGACAAGTCCCTGCGTCCACTCAGGAGCGGGTCTCCCAGGAGCCAGGTCTGACTGTCCAGGTAGGTGGGAGCGGCCAGCAGTACTGGGCCGTGAAGTGCTGCTTCCTCTTTTATGTGGAAGCTTCATGGTTTCCCATCTCCTAAATACTTCCCACAGCTCTCTGGCACACACGCCATCATAACGAGGCAGTTATGAGACCCCCAGGCGGATGGAGACTTCTCTCCTGCCAACTCACTACGTCCTCCTGGGACATCCCAGCTGCCTCCACCACATCTGAGAACCACAGCCTAAGGCCATAAAACTGTTCCCCCCACCTGCCCATGAACCAAACACATCCCTCTTCATCTTCTTCCAGAACAGGCCAGAGGGGATGTTTTCAAAGAAACTTCCAGTGAAAAACTAAGAAGCCCACCTCGTGAGCCCAGACCCGCCAGCCTCCTCTACCTGGATGATCAGCTCGCTGCCCTGGGAGTAGTTGCTCTCATTTGAGAAAATCTCAGACAGCAGCTCAAAGAGGCGGAAGCTGTCCCTGGGGAGGCCAGAAGGAAGGAGAAAGGTGGGAGGGGTGGGCCGGTGCAGGGGCTGATCCACTTGGTTTTAGCCACCTGGGACCCAGATGCCGGGGTGGGTGGAGCTGAACCTGGGCAGCTCTGAAGCTGCAGGACATGGTGGACTTGGTGCTGAGCTCTCAGGTGGGCCCAGCAGGGACCCTCACTCCCATTTCTTGAGCAGCTGGTTTGGACCCGTGTAGATTAGAACTGGACAGAGGGGGCTGCTGAGAAGCACACACTGGACAATCTCCCATTTGGCTCAACTCCATAACTGACAGAGGAGGAAACCAGGCCTGAGGCAGAAGAGCTGAGCTCAGGTCACGTGGGGACCTAGAGCACACCCTGCCCAGCCCCTGCCCAGGAGCAGCTGCCTCCCAGGCCCCTGCAGGGCGATGCCTCAGCCCCTGTGGGGTCCCTGCTCAACCTGGTGTCCCTGGGGAGAGGCCTGCCCACCTGGACACTTCCTCCCACGTCTTCCTCAGATGGTGAATCGCGTGGCTTTCAAGAGCAGAGAGGATGGCGTAGAATGAGGAGACATTGTGAAGGACTCGGCACTCCTGGGAGGGGGAAAGGATGAGCCATGAGGTGTGGTCTCGGTGGCCCACTGCTCCAGCTTCAGCCCCTCAGCTGACATCTCTCCCCTGAGAGGAGACACACCCCCAGGGGGCCCTGAGGGCACGCCGGGGACCCAGAGTGGCACACCCACATTCCCCCTGAGGGAGCAGCCTGGGTGGGAAGTGAGGAGAGTGGGGGCTGAGCTCCAGCGAGGGTGGGCCGGGGGACTGAGGGCCGACCAGAGCACAGAGGGGCTCCAGGACCCCAGAGAGGGCCCTGAGCGCACCTTGGCCACCGCGATCCAGTGCTCCAATACCCTGGCCCTGTGCGCGGCCTGCATGCTGCGGTCCCCGAGGCAGTTGGCGACCACGCAGCTGGTCACCCGGTTGAACTGGGTGATGACGGCACGCACGGTGGACGCCACGTGCTCCTGGCCCTTCTTGTTGCGCTGGGACCGGATGGCGCCCAGACAGTGGTAGGGCAGCACCCTCACGAACAGCTCCTGGGGAGAGGGGATGTCAGCCGGCCCTGCCACGCTCAGACCCTGCAGGCCCTAGGACCCAGGCCGGGCGACCGCCACAGTGAGTGCGTGTGGCAGGTACAGTGAGTGCCCACCTCTACTCCCCAGAGGGGAAGTGCGGCTTGGGGTCCATAACCCTGCCCAGGTCACAAGGCTGGGGGTGGAGCCAGGGCTTGGACCCCATCAAGGGACTCTGGATCAGGGATGGGAAGGCTGGGGTGGCAGATCCTGGAGGAAGAGCCCCCAGCCCCATCCTGCGAGCCCAGCTGCTCACCGCATCCATCCGTGTCAGCTGCTCATCCACCAGCTTAGGAGGGAAAGCCAGGAGGTCAGCCATCTCCTCGCGCAGCCCGTCACCCGAGGGCTCAGGGCAGGTGCAGGAAGACTCTTGGGGTGCAGCCCCCCCGGGTGCTGATGTGACCTCTGGCGGTGGCTCTGGTGCTGGTGCCAGACTTGCCTCCCCCTCGAAAGCCGTTGCTGCGGAGGCTGAGTTAAGTGGCTGAGGCTCCAGAATGGGCACAGGCACCACCTGAGCAGGTGGCCCTGGAGGTGGTGGTGGGACTGCCTCCCGCTCGGGAACTGGTGATGCCGATGGTGTCGTGGCTGCCTCCAGCCTGGCAGCAGGTGCTGTGTCTGGGGACAGGGCTGGCTCTACCTCCAGAGGGGGCAGTGGAGGTGCCAGCAAAGCGGCTTCAAGCTCTAGAGCTGGTGCTTCCAGCAGTGCCGACACGTGCATAGGTGGCAAGGCAGGGGGAGCTGGACTTGCCTCCGGCTCCAGAACTGGGGCATCCGATGGTGATGGGGCTGCCTCTGGCTCTGAAACCTGTGCTCCTGAGTGTACTGTAGCTGCCTCCAGCTCCTGAGCAGGTGCTACGGCTGATGAGGGACGATGGTCTTGCTCCAGGGCAGGCACTGGTGCTGCAGCAGGCAATGCATCAGGCTCTGTGTCAAGGGCAGGCACTGGCACAAACTCGGTAGCTGGTGGTACAGGTAGCGATGGAGCTGACATGGGCTCTGGATCTGCCCCTGTGTCAGCTGCAGGTGGTGGAACAGGCGCTACGAGTTGCCCTGGAGGCATTCGCAGCTCTGGCACTGACAAAGGAGCTGGAGAAGAGGCAGGTTCCACACCATGAGTGGCTCTCAGTGTCTTTCAAATATGGAGATCCCACTACCTCTAGGGGAAGCTCCAGCCCCAAACAGTCTCCCAACCTGCAGCCTACAACATGGCTTGTCTGGGCTCCTCCTTGCTCCTGCCCAAGGGCAATCTCTGGTAGCTCCTGCTTCCATGATTCAGTCCCGGCCCCACCCCACAAGCTCACTGACTCCCACCTGGAGGCCTCCTCACCCTCTGGGTCTGCCTCAGTGGGCTCCAGGTGGCTCATCTTTGAAAGCAGAAGCATGGCTCAGTGCTCCAGGGCAGAGCCGGGCAGGTGCTCCTGGGCGTAGGTCACCAGCAGCTGGAGGTAGGGGTGTTCTGGAGGCCGCAGGAAATCCTCTGCATAGCGGTCCATCCAGTTGCCCAGCAGGGAGGAGAGGGTGCTGAGGTGGGGGGGGCAGGCAGCACTGTCAGACACTGGCCTTTCCTTCCATGCTGCCCACAGGGACCCTCCCACTGGAACCTAAGGTCCATAAGCACAGGGAAGAATTCTGCCTGGTCTGTCCATACCCCGGCGCTGACACACAGTAGGAGCTTCATCACTGTGTGGGTGATGAGGGGAAGGGTCTGTCCTCCTGCCCCGGCCCTCGTGGCCCGCACACAGTAGCGCCTGCCCAGGAGCTGCCTCATCTTCCTCCTTGTGTCGTGTGTGTCTCCTCTTCCCACTGACACTGCCTCCCTGTGACAGGGGCGCAGCCGGCCCTGCACTCCCTGCAGGAGGCTGCAGGACTGGGGTCCACGGCAGGCCTGGCGCAGGCTGCTCCCCTCTCCTGTCGTGGGTCTGTGAGGTGGTGTTTGGGGGCTCTGGGGCTGTGAGGGGCTGTGGTAGGGAAGGGCTCTCTCTGGGACCGACCTGGAGCCCCTGGTCCTCTGTAGCCAGTGCCCAGGACCCCGACTCAGCCTCCTTTATTCCTTTCCACGTGGAGCGGGAAGCCCTGGGACTCAGCCCCCCAGGGTCACAGGATGTGTGGTGCCCAGACCCTGCCCGGCCCTTCTGGCCAACCCCCCACCCACACCCCACACTGGGCTCTGAAGAGGAGAGACCCTACCCTCACCCAACATGCACTCACTTCTTCATTTCAAGGCATCCCCCGGGTCCGCCGCTGCCTCGGAGGTCACGAACATACCTAGGGGAGACCGTGAGCGCGTCACAGCGACTTACTGAGTGTCCCCTGCTGACGACGACTCCTCTTATTGCTGCGGCCCAAACTCAGAGGGCACCCAAGGCAGGGGCTTCCGTCTGCTCTGCTCACTGCACGCAGCTACGTGCCTCAGGAAGCGCCTACACCTAGTAGACACTTGGTGTATACTGGGTGAAGGAATGAGTCCTAAGCGGCACCTTCTCAGACACGGGGTGGGCCTGGACCCTCTGGCGGCTGACAGTGATCCCTGCTCTGACCAGGGATCCCAGTCCTCCTTTAGAAATGAGGAAATGCATCAGTGAGGGGTGAGGCCAAGAGCCTCCTCACTGGGCAGAGGAAAGTCCTGCCTGGGAGCAACCCTGCCCCTGCAGCCACCCTGGACACTGAGCCAGGCTCGGGGAGGCCCTTTCCACGGATCCTCCCAGTGAGTCCTTACCATCAGCCTTTGAGGTGGGTCCTCAGAGCACCCCCTTCCCAGGAAGGAAGCTGAGGACAGTGGGTGAAATGGCGTTTCTGAGACAGGAGCACGATGGGGCGGAGCAGTGCAGGTGCCGGGATGGGGTGGGCGCTCACCTGAGGAACAGCCAGTCCAGGACCTGCTCGGTGCTGGCAAACACCCGGTAAGTCCCGAGGAAGACATCGATGTACCCGAGGTCACCCTCCTGTAAGGCGGGCAGCAGGTGCTCCGCCAGCTTCTCCCAGCGGCCTGCCTTCACCGTGCGCACCGTGCGGCTCTCCTCCCTCGCGGGGGCCGCGTCATTCTTCCTCTGGGGTGGACAGAGGAGGCACATGCGGTCAGAGGCAGAACCATGGGCCCAGGTGGGCTCCCCACAGACTGCCGTGGTGACCCAACCATGCCCCTCAGGGACGGCATCTGGTCCCACTGTGAAAGGCATGTCTCGTGTCGTCTGTGCAGCCGTCCCTTTCCTGGGAGCCTCTACCAGGGTGGGAGGGTCAGTGCCTGGGGCCCGGGAGGTGTCCAGGGCAGCAGAGCCGACAGGGCCACAGGAAAGGACCGTCCGAGGTCCAGCAGCGCTGAAGGCTACGTCGCAGCTCGGAGCCGCCTACCTTCTGGAATATTATGCAGCCGAGTCAGGCCCAGCTCCTGACCTGGGAAGGCCACGGGGACGGCCACGGGAGTCTGCAAGAACCTCCTGAACGTGCGGAGATGCACGGCTTGGAGCAGGAGTGAAAGGACAGTCACTAAGACACTTCCGGGTCCATGGGGCCGGGAGTGGACACAGAAACACAGCAGCCCAAGGCACACGTGTCTGAAGTGAGCCCACCCCTCAGCCTGCCCTGCAGGGAAGCCCGTGGAAAAGACCCTCCAACATTCCTCTAACCATGTGAGGTGACCTGCCCTGGTCCATGGAATGGCAGTGTGGGGGTTGATTGGGGTCCCAGGTCCTCAGGAAGCGGGATAGGGGGCCACTCAGGTGGGAAAGCCCTGGGGAGAGAGTGGGGGATGGCCAGGGTGGGACACAGCCGTGGGGGGCTCCCCCACTGTTCAGGGGCCCCATCGGTGCCTGCTCCCACCTGGAACCAGCGCTGGCCCTGGCCGGGGCCACGACGGACCTGCACCTTCTGCAGAGAGACAGTGAAGATGAGCCCATCCTCCAGCTCCTCTTCCACCACCTGCGTGGAGCTCTGCGAACACAATGCCCGGCAGCCGGGCAAGGGCTTCAGTGCAGGGCCTGCCCTGCCCACAGGGGCAGCTGCACCTCGTTGGAGCCAGGACCCAGGTAAGGCCCAGGTGGCGTCTGCCTTTCCTCTGGCCCGTTGGAGCGGAGACAAGAGCTCGAGGGCTCAGGATCCACACTGTCCACGTGGGTGCCCCCAAGAGGCACCCTCGCCCGCCTCCAGCCATGACCAGGCAGGTGACAGGGAAGGACCTACTGGGTGCCCCCCACCATCTGTTCCTGCCAGGGTGGACCCTGCCCATGGCCCCAACACCCAGGAGGTGGATGCCCGTGGGGCTGCCCAGGCAGGAGCATGGCGGTGCCCTGAGCTGAACCGGCTGCCCTGGGCCACCCGTGTCACCTTTGGGGCCCTCCTGGCTGATGGCCGGGGGCTCTGTGGCTGAGGCCTGAGCCAGTGTCGAAGGCGATAGAAAGGGGCCTCATTCCTGGTCTGGCTGTGGCTGGAGCCTCGGGAATGAGGAATGCAACAGGGGAACATGTTGCTCTCTCGAGCGTCTCCTGCCAAGTGAGCTGGGCAGGGGCTGCCTCTGGAATGTGGGTTCCTGGTTACCAGGGTTCCAAGTTCTGTTGGGGTCTTTCACTGAGGAAGTGAGGTCACCTCTTAGGTCATCTCTCCTGGGTCCCTCAACTGTCAGAACTCCAGGAAAGTCCCTCTGCCCATCTGTCTGTCTGTCTGGCTCACCTAGGTCACCTTGCTCACTGCACTCAGCTCTGCCGACACGTCCCTCCCCCACGGCCCCCTGGGAAGGCCTGTGTGCAGCTTGGCCCAGCTAAGAGGAGACCCAGCTGGGTTCAGACCCAGCTACTCCTCCTCTTCAGTTTTGTGGCCCCAGACTAGTCGCTGAGGCCTCCTCAGTCTCTTCCCCACAAGGGGGAATCATTCTAGCACCTGCTTCCCGGGGACATCGTCAAGGCTCTGTGGGGTGGACACTGCAGACCCCATAGTCTTGTTTCCCATGTGGCTAATGCACAGACATAGACATGGAATAAGCAGGAATGGGGTGGGTGTGATCTCAAGAAACTCACTTTCTCTCCTGCTTGCTGTACCAGGCTGCACCTTGAGGAGGTTGAATTGAGTTGAAATTCAGACATCACTGCTGTGCCTCAAATCCCCCCAGAGGCTTCCCATTGCCTTTAGTCCAGAGGCAAGTGCAGCCTCCCTACCTCTGAGCTGGGCGGCCGGTGCCCGGGGTCCCTGCCTTCTCTGCTTCCAGGTATAAGCAGCCTTGGAAAACCCCCCTTGAGTGAGTCCTGGCCTAGGGACTCGTTGCTGAACAAAATGATGCGGCTAAATGTGAGGACGCCCTCCTAAGGCTTGCACAGAATGCTTTTGTCTGCACCACTGTCCCTTGTGAGTGAACTCCCCCTCGCTCTGTCCATCTCCCATCCCAATGTGAATCCTGTGGGTCAACACAGCAGAGCTGGGAAGCAGCTGCTCCCCAGCTGAGCTCAGGGGAGGCTCTGCCCACAGCAGCCGCAGTCCCATCCTCCTCTCTAACAAACTCCCTCTGCTCCACTCTGCCCCTGCTGCGACTTCCCCAGGCGCCTGCTCCCCCCACGTGGGCAGGGCTGGCTCCTCTCATCCTCCTGGGTGCAGGGTCAGTGTCGCCTCCATGTATCCATCCGGCCCCCACACCTGGAGGTCCCAGAGCCCCCTCGCAGCAGCCTGCTGAGCTTTCTCTAGCACTCGCTCGTTTCTCGCAGTGTGTTACTTTCATGCTTGGTCCAACTCCTCTTCCGGATGGTGAGCTCCTGAGGGTCAGGGGCCCTGGGGCTTCTCTCCACTCCACCCCCAGGACCCGGGGTGGAGCTTTGTGCAGGGTGGGTGCTTGGGGCCCAGCTGTTGATGAACAACTGGCATGATCTCGGGGGCGCTTCACCAGCCTCTGCCAGCTCAGGTGTGAGGTAGAAGCTACTGACGGGATCTGCATGTGGTGCCTGAGGCAGGGACCCAGAAGAACCTCTGAGGACCCTTCCCAGACTCCTGGGCTGCAGCGGCCCCAGTGGCCCCCGCTGGTGACCTGCTGTCGCCCCCTGCTGGCCAGCGCTATCGCTGCAGCTCAGGCAGGGGGGCCACAGAGGTGACACACACTTTGCTGTCCTCCAGGCAGCCACCCGCCTGGGCCCTGGAAGGGCAGTGGGTCATCGAGGGAGGGCCAGGCTGAAGGGACCCTCCCTGAGCCTGTGGGCCCTTGAGGTCACCCCCTGCAAACACCCCAGCAGACAGGGTGGGGACTGAGGCCTCTCTCCTGGAGCCCCTTCCCTCTAGGAGGGTCTCACCCCAGCTCCAGGGACCAGAGGCCCTCTGACCCCAGGCCATCAGTTCAAGGCTGTCCTGGGGCTGGCACGGCCATGCGGGCCCTGGAACTCAGGGATCCCCTGGCCCACCAGCTGGGCATCATTCCCGTCCCCATGTGTGAGTCCATGGGCAGGTGGTGAGAAGAGTGGGTGTCCCTGCCCAGCAGATCTGACTCCAGCCCCTTCCTCAGTCCCCTGCTCAGCCCCTGGTGACCTCTCCTCCTCTGAAGCAGCCCATGGTCCACTCCTGTGATGTCACGTGTGTGCTGGGCCCAAGCAGAGATGCCAAAGGGAAATTGTCTCAAAAGGGAAAAGTCTCCTCAGTGGCCCAGGCTGTAGGGCCTCGTTCAGACAGCAAACACAGGGGAAGGGGCACCTGGCTGAAGGGAGCTGCCCTCAGCGGCCCCTGGTGCTCTGCATCCCTCAGGGCCCTGGGCCATTCCTGTGTGCCTGTGGGCCTCAGTTTCCTCGTGGCCCCTGCCTGGTCCATGTGGAAGTGCTCTGTGGGGCCCCCTGCAGGACAGGGATGCAGGTCCCTCACGGGGCAGACCTGGAGGTGGGCACGCCTGGAGTCTGAGCAGGGGAGAGGCAGGTGACCCTTGTGCTCCTTCCCCTCTGCCTCCTCCTGTCCTCAATGAGAGGGCCCAGGGCACCTGAACCCACCCTGTCTAGCGGAGGCCAGGGGGAAGGAGAGGGGCAGGGGGAGCCCAGGGTGGAGGCAGGCCAGGCCACCAGGGCTGAGTGTTGGGGGCGCTCACTGCTGCTAAGGTGCCTTCCGGGGCCCCCAGCCTTGCCCAGATGGATGGTGTACAGGCAGCTCCACATCAAGTCCTACAGCCCTAGGAGAGCAGGCCCAGTCTCCGACACGGGTCCACAGTCTCTGCTCTCGCCCGCTCCTCCTCCTGAGCAGGGCCTTGTCCCCTGGTGAGCTCCCTGGGCCAGGGGCCTTCTGAGTTGAAGCTCCTTAGGGCCTTCAGCCCCCTTCTTCAACCCCCTACACACGCTCATGAGGCTAGAATCACTGGCTTCCCTTTGCCTTCCAGAAAACTGAGGGTCTGGGATCCCAACTCAGGGCTGTGACGTGCTGCAGCTGTGGGTTTCCACCTGGGACACTCTGACCCCAAAGCCCGTGCTTTACCAAAGAGCCCAAGATGTGTGTGGGTTACAGGGAGCAGCCATGCAGGCAGGGGCTTTGGGGTGAAGGCTGAACTAGGCTCCTGTGAAGCTGGAATGCAAGGTGTGGGGCACACCAGGGTGGGGCTCCTGGGCATAGCACACAGAAGGCAAGAGCTGAGGGGCACAAGCTCTCCCCCACCCAGGCCTGGGTCACCGAGCACCTGCCACGGTAAAGAGACCGGCCTCAGCCTCCTGCTCTGAGCATGGTGGGTCCTGCGGGGACCTCCCTGGGCTGACCATGAAGGCTGCACGTCCAGTGTAAGAGTCAAGCAGCTGGTCAGGAAGTCAGTACCCAGAGGGCTTCTGGCCTTGAGGTCACGTCACCCTCATTGGGGCTCAAAGCCGTGTAGTGACCCCGCCTGAGGGTCTCAGCTCAGAGGCAGAGCTGGAAGGCTTCCAATTCTCTTTTCTTCCCCCTGCCTCACAGTCATGCACTCAACAAACCTTTATGGGGTGCCTTCTGGGGGTCCGGCAACACGGGACAGGGGGTCAGGCATTGTCCATGCCCTGTTAGAGCTGACAGCTGGAGAGGGGCAGAGGTGGGAATAAGAATATGGTAAATGTGACACAGAGATGAAGAGAAGGTGATATGGGAACACAGAAAGTCACCCACTCCAGAGCAGACACATCAAGGCAGGCTTCCTGGAGGTGTTGACAGCACTGGAAGTCACTGGAACTGGGCAAGTGGGATACAGGCATGGTGGGAAGAGCAGCCTGCCTGGGGCAGCATGAGCATGGCTCTGCTGGGCCAGGGCCCACAGGCTGCAGGTTTTAATTTGCCAAAGTGCTGCCCATGCAAAATACTAGAAATGGGTTGGCTTCTATTTGGAGATTTATTTGGGGTGAAAGCTTCTATAATAGTCAGCCATAGGGGTGTTAATGTGAAATACCAAAAAATGGGTTGGTCTTTCTAAAGGGTATTAATTTGGGGTAGAATTCCACAGATACCAGGCCATAAAGCATTAAGTTTCTTCTCTCACCAAAGTCCATTGTCACGTATTGGAGCAAGACAGCTGCCGACGTTTGCCAGGGTTCAGGCTTCTTGGGTTCCTCTCTTCCTGGGGCTGCATTTCTCTCCAGGCTTAGCTCCTCCACTTCCTCTACAAGGTCAGCTGTAGACGATCAGGTGAACAGCTTGCTTCTCTTCTCCTGGGGCCTTCTCTCCAACATCAAAACTCCAACATCAAAACTGCTTCTCAAAAAACTGCCTCCTCTGTCCTCTGCCTTGCCTTTTATATTTGATTCCCCCACCCACCAAGGCATAGGGCTCAATGCCCTACTGACATGGCCCAGTCAACGCCCTAATCATAACTTAATCATGCCCAGATTAACAGATCAGTTTACAAGGATGATTGAATTATATTTTTAGAATTAATAATTACATAAAATTGCCAGATGGCTACATTTTCCAAGACCGTGAAAAATCCAACTGAAGGCACCATGACAGGTGCTTTCTCACCAAAGTCAGCTGCCACAAAGTGAAGCAAGAAGGCCAGGGAGCTCTGCTGAGGCCTCCGCCTTTCTGCAGCTGTGGGCAGAGCTGGTGCAGGCTTGTCTTCTCCTGGGCCTCTTCACTCGGTCTCGGTTCCGCAGGATCAGATATGGCCACGTACTCTCCATGTCTCTGTGTTTCCATGTATATCAGACTCAGCAAGGGGGAGTGGGGGAGACTCAACCTGAGTCAGGCCTCACCGACAGAGTCCACTCAAGAGCCCTGAAGAGATCTTATCAAGTAATCTAATCAAAGGACCCTCCACTGAATTTAACGCAATCAAAGGGTGTCACACCCAACAGGAATAGATTAGTTTAAAAACATCATCTTTCTCTTTTGGGGATTCTAAAATAGTTTCAGACTGCCACACCGTGGGTGATGTTGGACTGTAACGTGAGGGGAGAGAGGCCTTGACGTTAAGGTTGGACCTGAAGGTGGAGATGCAGGGGCCCATGGCAAAGGGGCTGCAGGCGTCTGCACTTGTCATTCACTGAGGTGGTACCTCCCAAATGGTAAAGCCTCAGTGCCCACAAAACAATCTCTGACATCTGGATTTACAGAAACTGCAGACCTGATGCTCTTGGGGCAGGGCTGGGGTGTCCCAGCTGGGATTCTGCTCCAAGAGCACTGGCTCATTTAAATTACAGAATTTTATTGGCTCAGAGGTTCAGAGGCTGGAAGTCCAAAATCAAGGTATTGGCAGAGCTTGTTTTCCCCCAGAGACTGTAATATTCTCCTGTGATTTGAAGATGCAGTTCTGTCTCCATCATGTGACAGTGTCTCTCTCTCTCTCTCTCTCTCTCATTTCTCCTGGTTTCTGGCTCTATGTCCAAGCTCCTTTGTCTATAAAGAATTCAGTCATGTGGATTAAGACCCACCCTGATATAATGGAACTCATCTAAATAGGATTTTGAAAGATCCTAATCACAAATGACTCCACACCTGAACTAATAATTGGACCTTCAAAAGGCCCTATTAGTAAAGGGGTCACACCATAGGGAAGCTGATTCTCCTGTGGAATTCATGATTCAATCCCAAACAGCCCCTCACCCCAGGAAAATGCAGTCACACAAAATGGCTTGTCCTGTCTTCAGGTGACCATGAAGCCTGCCCAAGCCTCTCAGGGGAAGTGGATTTCAATTCTGTCTGTTCTGATTTCTGTGTCCCTGTGTTAAAACCACATATTCCCAGGTTCCACCCCATACTTCTCAAAGCAGCTTCTCGAGGGCTGGAGACCTTACAGTTGTCATTTTAAACTTGGGGCATGTTTTAGGGGCCCAGGGCCCACTCAGGAAACCCTGTGTTGGACATGCAAGGCCTTTGTTCTTCTGGCCCCAGCTCTCTCCTCCAGCCCTGCCAGGGCAGATTGTGGGAAAGAGCAGCTGATGTGTGATTATGGGAAGATGAGGAGGAGGATGATGTAGAGGAGGAAGAGGTGCTCAAGCCCTTGGACAGGAGGGAGAAAGAGGGTTTGGAGACGCTGGATTATGTGTGCTAGGTCCCTGGGCTTAAGACTGGGCCTCACTGACCAAGCAGGGCTCATGCCCAGATCTGATGAAGAACTGCCCCCCTAGTGCTGCACAGTAGCCAGAATGGCCCTGGGGAGCCTCTCTGACAGCTGGGATCCCAGCAATGGTGCAGCTGAGTTTGGCCCTGGCTATGAAATGCTTGATGCTGCTCTGCAGCCCTGGCTGTGGGGACACTCCTTGAAGGAAGGAGGCCCTGGCCTCGTGCATCCACAAACCAGGCCGCTGTCCAGCGGGCAGAGCCAGATGCCACCATCACTCTCTGGCTGAGACCAGAAGTTCAAGTTGGAGATGGCACAGCTAGGAAAGGGGCTGGTCTTGGTTTGGGTCCTCTGACTCCTGTGGCAGGGATGGCATGAGCAGCCTGGTGCATGGTCAGAGAGGGTCAAAGACTTCCTTGGTTATAATACCATCTGTTTGGGCTTGCTCAGGAGGACTTGTCAATTTTGCCAAAATTAGTCAATTTTGCCAAAGAGTCTTGATGTCTCAGTGGGGGTGGAGGTGGGGGTTGGAGACAGAAGAGAGTTTCCTGTTGCCTTGGGGCACAGGGCTCTGGTGTTACCAGCATGTGACTGTCCATTCATTAATTCAGGGCTCATCACTGGAAGTGCTGGGAAGGTGGAGAGTAGGCCTGATGCCCTCACCTTCAGCCAAGTGGGTGAGAGCAGCAGCATGTTACCCAAAGCACTGACCCCCAGGAAACTGCAGCCCATGAGCTAATCCCTCATGCTTCAAATAGAGAATTTCCAGAAGGCTCTCTGTGAGCTGGAGGAGGAGGAAAAGAACCCTGAACCCTAAACCCTAAACCCTAACGCTAACCCTAACCCCTAACTCCTAAACCCTAACCCTAACCGCACATGCCAAATAAATAAATTTCAAAAAATAGCAAGAAATCCAAACAGCATAAAAATAAGATTGTCCAGAAATCAATAAAAAGGTGTGATACAAAGAATTAAATGTAAGCCTTTCACAGAAAAAAAGAATGCAGAAAACATCCCTGAGGTAGATCATACATTAGAACTATTAGTAAAGGTCTTTAAATAACCTGTCTTAAACCTGTTCAATGACCTAAGTGAATCCAGATAGAAAGAACTAGAGGAAATCAGGAAAAAAGAAAACTTTCATAACAAAAAAGATATTTAAAAAGTATAAAAAGAAAAAAATTGGAGCTGCAAAGTAAATTAACTGAATTTACTCAAGCAAAGGATTTACTGAAAGGAAGGAAAAATACTACATGCAATTAGTAGCAAAATGAGAACTCAAGGGATATATTAATATTGGTAAAAACTGTTACAACACAGAATTTTTTTTTTAATCCACAGATCTACACTACGCAAACAGTCAACAATAACTGAAACCATAGGCTACAGGTAATAGTACAACTATGAAAATGTGCTATCATCAATTATAACAAATGTTCAAAACCAATGCAAGGTGATAATGACAGGGTGGTATATGGGAGTTCTGGGTGGTTTTATTTTTTGTTTGTTTTTTCCATTGTTCTGTAAACCAACCACTCTAATAAAAGAAATATTTAAAAAGAAACAGTTACAAGACACAGAGAAGAATGCTATATATTAATGAAAGGGATAATATATCAGATGAAATATTAAATAAGTGAATAAATTCACTTAACAATAGTCCTCCAAAACACATAACTTAGATACCTAAAAATTATTTAGAATCTATGATAACAGGCATGCAACAAACAAAAATGTAATCTAAGACAGCAAGACTACAAAGAACATGAGACAGAGTATTATGGGAATAGACTGTTTACTATTGAGAAGAGGCTGGTACAAGTCTAACAAGGTTGTTTTAGTTTGAAATGCTATTGTTAATGACAAAGGTAACCAATAATAACATGAAAATATAGAACAGAGGAAGGGAGGGAAGTCAGAATAGTGTACTACAAAAAGCCACTGGAAGAAAAAAATGGCAGTATGAGTCACTGAGGAAGAAAGAACATACATGCCATACAGAAATCAAATAACTAAATGGCAGCAAATTCTTCCTTCTGTTATTGTTTTAACAGTCAAAGGATTAGACTCCCCTAGTAAAAGGAAAAGACTGGTAGATTGGATGAAAAGCCCGATCCCGCTAAATGTTGTCTACAAAAGACTCACGTTACTTACAAACACAAAAACAGGTAAAAGAAAGAGAAGGGAAAAATTAATTTCATGAACATGGTAATCAAAAACAGTCACACTAACTATATTATTTTCTGAAAATGTAGTTTTCAGGTAAAAATGTATATTAATAAAAGGTTCATTAATGTGGATAACCATATCTACAACCAATAACAGCAGAATACATGTGTACAGTACACAAGTAATTTTTTCCTGGGTACACTACATGTTAGACCACATGTAAAATCTAAGAAAAATGTAAAATAGAGAAATCATACAAAGGATCTTCTTGAACAACCATGGCAGGAGAAAACTGGACCATTTACAAATAATCAGAAATCTAACAATAAATGATGACACAACAAATGAGGTGAAGAAGAAATATCAAGGGACTAGCAAAATAACTTGATATTGAAATATAAAACATTGCTGAAAGAAATTAAAGAAGACGTAATAGATAGATATACATCCAGTGTTCATGAATTGAAAGACTTAACATTATCAATATATCAGTACTGCCTAAAGGGATCTACTAGTTCAATGCAATCCCTATCAAAATTCAAGTAGCATTTACAAAAAATGATAAAAGCTGATCAATTTCATTTGGCACTATAAGGGGCATTGTATAAGCAAATCAATCTTGAAAGAAGGAAATAAGTTAGAGGATTCACACTTCCTGATTTCAAAGCTTACTATGAAGCTACAGTAAGAAATATTGTGTGGTACTGACATACGGATGGACAAATATACCAATGGAGTAGAATTTAAAGCCCAGGCATAAATCCACACATGTATGGACATTTGATTTTTGACCACTGTCCAAGTCAATTCAACGAGGAAACAATAAATAATCTCTTCAAAATATGGTACTGTGAGGGTGTGAATTGGGGGATGGCTCAGCCGCGGAGGGTCGGTCCCCCCGGTGGGGGGAATCCGGCGTGGAGGGCGACGCAGGAAAGAAACTGCGGAGACGAGGCTGGTGACTCAGGTCTGCTTTATTGAGGAAGTGCAGTGCAATATAAAGGGTTGAGGGGTGGTGTGGTGTTATCTGATTGGTTAAAAATCAGGCGAGGTTGAGATAGGTTGGCGTGGGTTGTTGCTGGGTAGGAGGCAACAGAGAGGAGTGCAGGAGAAAGGGTTAGGGTATGGGGAGGGTAGTGGCCGCGCATGCCCGTTGGCTGCTTGTTAAGTTTCGTTTCTTGCCCTGAACTTAAGTTTCATTTCTCTCCCAGAACTTAAGTTTCGTTTCTCACCCAGGACTTAAGTTTCGTTTCTCGAGTTATAGCCAACAGTACTGGGACTAGAAATCCATATAAAGAATGAATCTGAACACCTACTCATCATCATATACAAAAATTAATTTCAAACAAGGTCAAAGACCTAAATGTAAGAGCTAAAACCACACAAATGTTACAAGAAAATATGGGTAACTAGCTTCATGACCTTGAAGTAAGCAATAATTTCTATATTTTACTCCAATGCACAACACAAGAAAAAAATAGCTAAAATGGACTTCATCAAACATAACTTCTGAGAGTCAAAGGGCATTATCAATAAAATGAAAAGAAAACCTAACAAATGGAGGAAAATATTTGGAAACCATTTTTCTGATAATAGCACAATATACAGAATATATAAGGAATTACTAAAAATCAACAAAAGACAAACATCCCAAAGACAAAACTGTAAACAATTACATTAATTATCAATTTCCCATGCATCGCTGTGTTCTTTCCCTCTTGTAATAGTGACATAGTTTCCAGTAGTTCACAGAAGAGCATTCTTCTATGAGTATTATTAACCGTAATCCCCATCCACCTCTGGGGTCACTATGTTTTTCAATCCTAGGTTTCTTTCAATTGACATTTACATGCCCAGACCACCCCTTTGAGCCACAGTAACTTATGGACTATAGTTTAAAGCAATTTTATAGTATTCTTGGGTCAGTGTCAAAGAAGGTGCTACATCAAAGCTAAGGGTCAATAATAAGGGGCAGTGGGTTTTCTTTTGGACTAAGGAAACTGTCAAAGTTTCACTGCAGGGATGACTGCACAGCTCTGCAATGAAAGTGAGAGCCACCGAATCCGTCCTTTGGATGGAATGTACTGGGACCTTGTAACACGGTGACCCACGTGGTGGAAGATGGACTGTGGTTAACAGGACACACAGGAGAGTGTTCTCTCAGGAACTGTAACAAATGTACAACTAATATGTGGTATTAATAGTGGGGGGGGGGAGGCGTATGGAAAAAATACACCAAACGTACCCAGTAGATCATAGTTGGTAACAAATGTTCCACAAAAGTGTAAGGCTTTGGTGGAGGTGATGTACGGGAATTTGGGTGATGTATGGGAATTCTGCACATTATGCATGATTGTTTTCTGAGCTTACAGCTTCCCTATTAAAAATGAAAAAAAATTAGAAAATTTGAATACTCTGCATTACATACTATCTGCACAAATGATCTGATAACCTAACACAAGTTGAGGTTTGGAGCTGGTTAGACGTCTCTGGATTCTGAGTATATTCAAAGGTAGGGAAGTGGGTGTCAGAGAAAGAGCACAGAGGGGCTGACTCTGGGGTGTCGGGGATGGAGCTGCGGTTGGTGAAGCAGGGAAAACTAGAGGACCCACCTTGGCCTGAAGTTACACACGTCCAGGCGGGACTTGCAGGTGAACCAAGGGCAGCTCTGTCTCCTCACCAGCCTGTTCCCTCAGCCAGGGTGGAAGAGCAACATGGTGGCGGCTTCCTGGCAGGCACTGCAGCCCCACCTTCCCACCGGCCACCATGGCCCCTTGGCACCACGGCTCGCCACACCTAGAACTCCCATTGTTCCTGGCAGCTGCCACCTCAGCACACAAACCTCCACCTCTCTCCCTCAGACAGGCCTTGCCTGAGGGGCCTGTGGGGGAAGCACAGCCCTGAGGAGGGGGAGGCCAGGGAACAGCCTGAGGCAAAGGAGGACAAGAGGAGGCGAGGAGGATCCCTCAGTGAAGGGGAGGCCTGGTGACCCTCCTTGGGCTGAGGTGCATCTCGGCCAAATACTGCAGAAGTGGGGCAGTGCCGTCCTCCTCAGCCCTTTCCCAGTCAGGGCAGAAGGGCAGCATGGCGGCCGCTTCCCAGCATTCCCTGCAGGTCCAAGACCCGGCAGCCCCCGTGGCCACTGGGCGCTAAAGCTCACCCTGCCTTCCCCTCACATTGGCTCAGCAGCTGCCAGGGCCCTCGGCCCACCAATGGACACTGTGCTTACAGCTCCCAGCAGGCCCGTAGGATGACCCGAGCTCCTCATTGGTCTGCACCTCGGCCCCAAACCCCAGGCCCTCCACTGGGCAGCGACTCCGCCCCTACACGCTCCGCTCACCTCAGGCCGACTGGCCTTGCCCCGGGTCCAGGCAGCCCTAGAGCACGGGAGGCCTGGGCAGATGGAGGGGAAGTAGTGGGAAGAGGGTGAAGAAGGGGTGCCGCCTCCCAGATGGTGGACATGTCCCAGGAGGGTCTTTGCAAGATGGTGCAGGACCCCCTGTTCTGGATTTAACCATCCTGGTGTGGGTGCCTGTGGAGTGGAGTGATCCCAGCCTGGACAGCCTGGGGAGCATGGCCTCCCCACCTGGTGTCGAAGGGGCCACTGCAGCCTGGAGGCCTGAGGAAGGCGACTTGGAGCACCATCTCCACCTGACAACCCCCTACACGAAGAGTTTAGGGGCACCCAGTGCATTCTAAGAGCAGGGTCATCAAGACCCCAGGAGCTGAATGGAGCTTTGCACATTTTTTCAGAAGGGCGCTAAGACCACCAGTTTCTGTGAGGAATAGCTACCACTCAGGACACCCTCCCAGGAAAGCTCTCCCTGCCTGCCAAGGGCTGGTGCCAGGTCCCTAAGGGGACTTTGAAACCTCACAGAGGCTGGTGCCGGAAAAGGCCTCCACCAGCCTCTCCTGTTACCTGTGTCTACCCAGGTGCCTGGAGTGGGACTTAAAAGCTTTCAAAAGGCTAATCCAGCTAGTGATCCCCGGGATTCCCCAGAAGCAAACCTGATGCCTTCCCAAAGACTCCTGGGTGTGCTGGCTTGAGCATGACATGCTGAAGGGACTTAAGCTTTTTCCAGGATATTCACAAACCAAGGAGCAATAGCCGGTATCTAGACCTGAGCTGCGGTGCCATCTCTGGGCCAAGAAGTCCGAGTCCAGCAGTTTCCATCAGCCAGCGCGAACATTAGAAATTGTTATGAGGCATCATCTACCCTCAGGTCACAGAATGGCACTGAAAAGGGGTTCAGTTGACTCTCTCACAGGAATTTCCACCTGCCTGGAAGGTAATGGCATTAGAAGCATGACTGAAAACTCCTGGAGGCTCATCTGGGGATTGCCAGGTGAAGCAATGTCAGTCGTCCAGACTTCCCCAACGCCCACCAGCCCATATCCAGAGTCGCAGGAACAGCTTCAAGAGACAGGCTCACATGCGGCCAGGTCCCTCCAGAAGAGATCTGGAGGACAACTGTTTCTAACCACCACCCTAACCAACCCTGTCCTTACCTCCCTAACTATAAACTTAAACCTCACTGTCTCTCTAGTCTTAGCCCTCACTCTAACTCTACAGTTGTGCACTGGAACCTGCCATGTAGTCCACGACCTCGACAAGGTAACAGCTCAACTGCTGTCGTCCAGACGTGGAAAGCCGTCATCTAGAGCACCC